>JAPYYX010004689.1:0-10411 GCA_030522605.1 Cremastinae sp. B BG-2022a | reverse complement strand
GAGAAACCTTTTAAAATTTGACACACGTATGCAGCTCACATCAAAGAAGGTTTGTGCAAAATTTGAACAAAATCCCAAGAAAACGGTTTCATGCATGAATTACCTTAATATATGCGGTTGACATTCAAATATTTTTCAGTGTTCCCCCGGAAGGTCTTATGGAAGTTCTCATGCGCGTAGCCCACGATGTAGCTGCCATCTCTCGGTATGCGTCTGAAAATGACCTTCTTTCAAATCTACGTAAAACACAAGTGATGATCATAGGAAGTGATCCGTTTTTGAGAGAAATACATTTCAAGGACTTGTAGCCTATAGTTGCGGATGGGACTCCTCTACCATTCGTGTCTAAGGCAAAATATTTAGGGGTCACCCTGAACGCAAAGCTAAGCTGGAATAGTCATATTGCCTCCATTTCTCAGAAGGTATACAAGGCTCTCTATTCGCTCAGAATACATAGAAATTCTCTGATGATACCATTCAGAGCCAAGCTTATTACAACACTAGTCTTCCCACACTTTGATTACTGTTGTCTGGTTTATTTGGGCCTCACTAGAGAACTCAACGACAGGCTTCAGGTCCTCATGAATTCCTGCATACGCTTCCTAGTACCTAGTAGTACCTAGTAGATTATGAAGCGTACTAGTAGGTAAGATGGTCATGTCTCCGCGTATCGTAGGCAACTGGGTTGGCTTACAATTCGATCTCGAAGGAATTACTTCCTAGAAATACTCATGCAACGTATAATCTATAGGTTCTCGGCACCTTTTATTCGGGACTTGTTTTCCGCGATAGACCCGACACTGCGTAGATCAAAAGACATGGCTCACGTCACGAAAGCTTTTAAATTCCGAAACATAAAGCGATGGTCTTTTCCAACTCCATGCGTATAGCTGGTATGAGTTTTGGGAATTCACTCCCAGATGAAATGACTGGAACACAATGTCCAAGAACATTTAAAACAAAACTCTTCGATTTTTAATTCGACAGAGAGAATGCTGAGGTCATGGAATAAATAAAAAACAATAAAAATATGAACAGAATCGAAAACTAGTTAATCGGAGTGCAAATCTGCCCAGGTCCAATCCAATTTATGTAAAGTTGATGGAAGATTTGTGAACTTGGTCGTTTTGTCACCGCTTTTCCGAAAATCTGATTGGTTCACGATGGCGCGAGTTCGTTTGACCAACTTCATTTCTTATTCTATCTGAAATTGGTTAGAATTTTGACAACTGTGTCCAAGATCGATCAATATTCAAATGGTATGAGAAATACAGAAAAAGTGAAAAGAATTATTATAAAGAAAGGAAGAAAGCAGACAAAAATCAAGAAAGTCGTTTGGTGGTGATTATTGATGGTGAATAAAAAAAATTTAAGAAGATTAAATGATAAGTATCAAAACATAAAGATATTCAAAGAGAGAAAGAAATTATAAACACGACGAAAAATAAGAGCTCGCGCGCGTAAAGTGCGCGTTGACAGTACCTAGTGAAGTCCATAAACGTGACTGCATATCACCATTGTAAATACTCGTTATAAATAAAAATTTTTATTATAATATTGAAATACTGTATCACTGTATTTTCCTTGCCCCATAGTCCGCTAGGGCATAAATAAAACATCTATCTATCTATCTATCTATCTATCTATCTATCTATTTCAAAACTGCGTTAGTCAGTAGGTAAGCAATTTAAAAAATTTATATTCGATCATCATGAACAAATACTTTGAATATTTATTCAAATGTATAGGTCAAAATTTAATTAAAATACACAGAGAAACATATAAAATGTTCTTCATTTCTACAAAATTTTTGTTTAATAAAGTACACTTTTCCCATATTGACAATGATATTTCTCAAAATATTACGTTGAAACCGTTTTCCCCGTACGCAAAACATATTTCATAAGGTTTTTATATTTTCCCGATAACTTTTCCGATACAACTTTTTTCTACACGATGCATCGGTTTCGGTATTTTGATAAAAATCAAGGAAGAAATGAGGAAAATAAATTCCGAATTTCTTGGCCGCGTTTTATATCGACAGTTCGATCGTAAAGTAAATACTTGGAAGAACTCGAGGGGGGAAAAAGAACTGGGATATAAATTCGATTTCATCGATAGACGATAGAAAAGGAGTGATGGGCCGGGCGGGAGGTAGGAAAATGTCTCGTACCTATGCGAGGCATGGAATGCAAACGAAGAGTTGTAACGTTCCTATATATCGAGGCTGTGTTATTGCTCGTGCTACGACGACTATTCGGAAGATCCTGATGGTGTACGAAACAGCCGATTCCTGACATCCGTTTCATGGACTTCATTCTCTTCGTGCACGTATTATACCGGATATGTACATACGTATATACAGGTCGTTTCCGAATCGACCGCTCTCAAAAACTAAATTCGTAATAAAATTCTGAGTCGAAAGGTACTTAGAAATTTTCCGATCCGATCAGATCCTGGAGAGTTATCAGCGAGCGAAGTTCCAGCCAATGGGGAAGTGACGCGCGGCGGAGGACGCGTAGTCACGTGATTCGCACGCGTCCGATTGGCCCGTGCGTTTGACACTCGTTAATTTCGCACCAGCACGTACGATCGATAAGTGTCACGGGACTTTTCCTTTTGAAATTTTCTCGAGAATTGAATTTTCTTGGCTTTGACAGTGAATTCTGCGACACCCTGTACAGACGCGTATACCATAACGATATACGAAACGCATCTGCATACATCGAGAGGAGAAACCGGTCGATTGCTAGCCAGAAAACGGAAAGGTCGTACCAATCGAGAGATCCAACTTTGGATTCGGTCTAGTTACGTCTGTACGTTCGACAGGACCTCTCGTTTATGCAGGATGCGGCAAACGTCGTGCTATCTATGCAAGCATTCGTCCTTGGGGCTCTTCCACGCGTCGACATTCGGCGCGCGTTGTATGCATTTATTTTGACATGCAGATGGGTCAAAGCGCCCAGCCTCGCGGGTATTAGAACGCGTTTCGCGTTTACACCGCTATACCTTGTCTGACCTCGTGCCTTCACCTATATATACATCTCTACCTTTAATCCATATCTATTTACATATACAAGAGTCTTCTTTTCAAACATTTTCACAGTGAGAGGGGTTTGTCACTCGTCTCCCATATAACATTGATATTTTTTGATTATGTTAAAATTTAACATTTAGATTGTTCGGAATTTAAATTTGTGAATGAATATCATTCGTTGAGACTTTTTTGCATCGTTCACTCTCTTGCGGCAAGCTAACAATAGGAGAAATTTGCTATGGAAACATTAAAAACTGTTTTTGAGGTTATTTGTCAATATTTAGTTTTTGATCTCAGATATTTTGAAAAGTTTGATTATTTAAGGACAATGGCAATCACGTGACCACCCAGATTCCGTAAATTACGGATTTATCAATTAATAAATGAATTGTCACCAATAATTGGACCGTATCGCCGTTCTTTGGCTAGAGAAGAATGTATGACCGCTTTTTTGAGCTGATTTTTACCATGTTGAGGGAGAAATCTGTAGAGAACAAATTTTACTCGCGCAGACCCCTTATGATTTTTCTCTACAGATTTCTCTCTCACTATTGAAAAATTCAGCTCAAAAAACGGTGATAGATTCTTTGTGATCCAAGGAATGTCGATACAGTCCAATTATTATTCAGAATTCACTTATTAATTAGTAAATATGTTATTTTCGAAATCTAGTAACTTGTGGTTTCCGTTGCTCTTAATTTGTTACGTTTGAAATAATAATAAAGGTCCACCAAAGGTGCTATTTCACGAGCAGCAAGCTGTGGCAGCAAATTGGTTATAACGTCAAATTGGAGTGCAGTAACTAATAGACACCAAAATAAATTTGAGTTTGTGTACCAATTTCCTGCTGCAGCTCGCTACTCATGAAATAGCACCTTAATAGGGGTTTGGGAACATGCAACGATATTTGAGTCACAAAATCCTTTCATTTCAATAAGAGATGTTAGCAGAGGTTATTACTTATTTGTTTAATTTTTAGTCATGTAAAAATTAAATGTGTATATATTTCACAGATTTTTTTTCAACACATTCCAGCTATCCCTTACCATTGTTCCTACTCGAATTAAATTTAATCTGGTCTTTGCAGAATAAATTTACACACATCCTGGAAATTTTGACACAACGAATGGACGAGTCTGGAAAAAATGATCGTACCCAAATCCAGCTGAATAGTCAGAATCGATGGGATTTCCGTGCTTTTCCAAAGATTGAAGCCGAGTCGCGCGTTCGTTATCCGAGCCGTGCAGCATGTACGAACGTTTGGGAAGCTGGGAATGCCTGAATTCGAGTAGCAGAAGCAACAACAACCGGTGTGCTCCGTCTTCCTCGGTACCTCAATAAAAACGGTGGTACGTGTGTCAAATCCCTCGTACATCGTTCCTCGTATCTTCAGCAATGAATTCTCGGCTCTGTGTGAATTCTAACTCCTACCCGGTTAAGCGAACTTCAGCCCGTTCCCGACTCTCACACACAGACGCATTGTGCTCCACGTTCGACTGAGCGAATGTTTCACGCTCGAAAGGAAATTCTACGAGCGCTACTGACAAGCCTTTGCTCCCTGTGAAACTATCCACAATTTCCATGCGAAACATTACAGTAGCTTCCTCTCTCAGGAACATCGTCGGTGAACGGATAAACGTGCGAGAACGCGGCTGTCTGTGAATGCACACGAGCTTTCTTCACCCATCGTCATCATTCGTCTCGCTTCATCTGCCGCCACAATTTCTCCACGTCTTTGAATAATATACAGGACGTATCACAACTCGGCATCAATAAACCAAAATACAATTTCATGATGCAATTTCGAAGCAAAGTCTCGAGGCATGTTTTGATTCGGGACCGGAGTTACGGATGAGTGTCGAATTTCAGCGAATGAGGAACGCGTAAATCATGTAACTGTGCTATTTTACTACACACATGGTAAAATAGCACGATGGTTTAACTTCGCTATAGTAACTGTTCGGATATCGCTTAGATCTGAAAATTCTCAAACACGACGTTTCTGAATTCATTTACGGATGTATTCGGCAATTACTATTATTCGTTTTGGGAATAACCTGTACAAGCTCGCAATTTTGTCTATACAAAGTTTTCCCGATGTCGAATCCTCCGAACGTTATTATTCTACTTGAATTATCATTTAGGTTACACAGTTTTACATTGTGTATACTTCTACACAACCACATATGTAAGTTTGTAGATTTACATAGTCAGCTGACAATGGATCGGGAGACATTTTGCTCGAATTGTTTCGTCTCCAAATCGAATTGTCTTCGTCGTGGGTTCCTCGCCGCACGTCTAAAATATATCCTCCGTTATTTATACGAAAGACGAGTGATCTCATCTTATCCTGTACTCTATTCGAGAGCTAGGTTTTAACCGACCTCTCCATCGGTTTCTCTAGCCTGCCAGAATCAGGTGACGACGTCGCCTCGTCACACACGCCCGTTCTCTGCTCGACCGTGCGTCTCTGTCGCTGCACCGTTTCTGGCGCTGTTGCTGCTACCGCTGTTACTACTAGTGATTGTGTATATCCGGTATAACCTTCTGCTGCAGACATAATTTATAACCCCTTTCGCCATTCCTGATCTGCAGTTCCTGGCATCCGAAATCCCATGCGAAAAGCCAGAGAAAGAAGGAGCATAAAATAGAGAAAAAATATACGAATCATGAAGAGAATAACGACCATTTGTAATATATTTCAAGAAAATGACACAATTTTGAGATAAATTAGAATTCGAAGCGGGGAATATTTTTCATGATCTCAAAATGACACGTGAATAAAGGGCTTGCGAAAAGAAAAGTGCCTTCGGGAGAAAAAGCTATTCCCCGAACAGAGAGCTTTGACATGGGATGATGAAGACCAGGACATAAATATGCATGCGGAAATATAAATGCATCGGAAATGTTACGAGGCTCCGTGCGCCTGCTTCAGGCCCTTTTACAACTTAAAAGTCTCTGTTTACATACGCGCGTTATATAGAATTCTCTTAGGTAACGAGTTATAGATTATGCAAGTGAAGCTTTCGCCCGCTCCCTCGCGTTCTTCCCGTCTGAGACACAATTTCCTTTCATTTCCTCCTGGCGGTGGTTCCAGCACGAATTTTTGCATGTAGACCAGAGAACGTGACGGGATCGTATAACATCTTGTAATGTAACTCACAAAAGCTTGTTACCCACCTTCGCACGTACGACGACTTTTCTCGCTCGCATCTATATTCTTTTATACGTACCGCTGTTTACATATTTGCGTGCCTTTAACCTCCCTCTACCCCAATTTAAAAACTTTGCATGTTATTCTATTCAACTCATTTACCCCGTTTTTTTTTTTTGTGCTCGTTCTAACCTTCTTTTGTTGGTTTTTTTACCTACGGGCCATGAAAAATTATTAATAACTTTTCGAAAGAAATGCACTTTTGTACGGGCTCGAGGTTAGAATATTGTGAGTTCCTATTTTTTTCACTGTTAACTTTTTTTTTATCGAGTCAGCATCACAACTTCCAATACCGAGGTTCGGTCCTCCCAACGACCACACGCAGATACTCACTCGTGCGCAAGCCGATGGTACAGACCACTGTTAGCCGTAAATCAATCAAGTGCGGTTATCGCGATTCGAGCAATTTTCTATTCAAGCCTCAATGTTCCTCCTTTTCTATATTTCTGTATACTATTCGTTTTTATATTTAGTTGGTATTACTCTATTTTACTTGCACTGACAGAAGTTTATGGCATTTTGAGCTATATCATACAATTTATTGATATAACAAGTTCAATTTATAATCATCGGAACTACCGAGAAGGAAATGTCATTTTTTTATTCTTGTGAGATCGTACGACACGCGTAAAATAAAAAACACACGAAAATTTGCAATGACTAGTTTTTGAAACTGGTAAACAATACGATTTATAAGATATAATGGAATAGTTGAATTTAAGGAAGAGGAGTAGGAGAAGGTGAGTTCCATTGGAGGACCAAATCACAGAGTGGGATAATAAGATTGTAAATATCAACCAAAATCCGGTACTTACAATTTAATCGGTTTGACGAAGTTACGCGTTACAATCGACGCACGTTCAATACACTTTCATATAATTATCCTAAAACAACTATACCCGAGAAAAAAAATATATATAACTAGATATCGGATTTGGTCGTATATAATTTTTTTAAATTATATATAATTATATACGTGATTTGAACAATTCAAGTTTTAGCATATATAATTATATCTATTTATATAGATTCATATCTAATTCTATATAGTTACATATATTTTTTTTTCTCGGGTACTCTATTACAAATTTTTCTTTGACTACATTACAATTTTCTAGCCCTAAGGCCGGGCGCACTCTCTGACCAGTCTCTCGTCTTAGGACTGATATCGACTAATTTGTCGAATGGGGATAAGAAGTGGGGGAAATCTTAATTTTGAGATTCAAATATATTAAAGTCGAAAGATTTTGCTCGACGCGTCAAAATTTCACCGAGCTCGAGAACTCGAACGGTCAAAGTCGATATTTCCCGTGACAACGTACCTACAATATGTAAGATTATACTTTCACCTCCACTCTTGATTTTAGTGTACTCTAACAAATCTTACTATAAATATACACAATAATTAACTTTATCACAATTTTTTAACGTATTGATTTATCTAGCTAATATTTCTGTCATTAGTTTGCATTTATATATTTAACATCGTGTTTGTGTTTCGTCCTATTCTACGCTTAGAGTGGATGAAGTTAGCCGGTGTCGGAGTAACGATAGCTAAACAGGAGAGCGTCGAGCAAGATGAAAATATACGCGAGTAGGTGTATACATTTATACATTTAGACGCACACTCGTGAATATCAGTTGCGAATTTGCAAATTCAGTTGCAAACACGTATACACACAGACGTATATTCTGGTCCACGCATACATACACATTCACGTAAATTCGCGTGCACATCAGTCCCGGCTATGTAAGGACGAGAATAAGATGGCCACAGTGCTCGCCATACATGTATGTGCAACGTGATTTATACAAGAGCAGAGAGTGTACGAACTTTCGTACAACTCCCGATTCTGTGCGCGAATACGGATATAAGGGGGAATTCACTGACATGCTCTACGAATACACGAGAACCCTGCCAACGAGAATCTAAGAGTTTTCACAACCCAGTCGTTCTTTCGCTTCGTTTTTTTTTCTCCTCGTCTCCTTTTTCTTGCTCCTTTTCGTTCTTGCTCCCGAAAAAAATTTACCATCGCTTTTTACCTTCGTCGTTTCTCTACTTTGTTTTTATTTTTTATCGTGTCTTATGCAGGATATTTATCCCCCGGAGCGTTGCAGGATAGAAATAAATCGGTATAACAAGGAAAGACTTATGGTCAAGACGAGCTGCAACCGATGCTCTACATCCTCGATTTTTCATTCCCCTCTCACTTTCTCGAAGCTCTTGGAAGATCCATTTGAGTGTAAGGATCTGAAAGAACTTGAGATTCAGGAGTGCCAAGTTCTGTAGTGGGAGAAACTTTCGGCTCTCTCGAAGGGGGTGAATAAGAGAAAAAAAACTGAAAAAATAAAAAATGAGAAAACGGAGCAAAGAGGTAAAGAAGGCGATACGAAGCAAGCGCTATGCAAGGAAGTTGACAGAAGCTTATCACTCTTCAATCTCTTTCCGATTTGTTCGATTTATCTTTTCCCGAAAGTTTTTTTACTTCTTTCTGCGCTTCGCTCGCTTTCCTCGCAGCGACGAAAAAATTATATTTCCCCTTTGAAGAATCGCTTCCGTTTTCATCCCTCTAGCGTTGACAGGGACTTCAAAACTTTCGCGAGAAAACATTTTTCCACGAGGATGCGAATCTTATCCTTTTAGAACATAAAAAACCGTTGGATCTTGCTCGATGAATTTTCCAAGTTCTCTGCTCATGGCTATGATTTATTTCAAGTTTTTAACACACTTTTAATAAAAAAATGACCGAGCTTAATATTTGAAGCGCATTCATTGAACCGTGGGTGGCATTAATTGCAGAATTTCGGAGCCAGTTTTTGGCGAGATTCCAAATTAAGCAACGATCTTCCGAGTTCATTACTCCGAGGTCGGCTCCTTCAATTCGGGCATACGCAAATTTCCATTAATTACGAAAATCTTTTTGAATTTCATCAATCCTCCAATCATATTCGGATAATGTAATAAAGCTTAATCTACATTCTCAAATAACTGAGAGCGTAAAATATACTTTGATACCACCCAAATATCGTTAACTGCCACGTTTCCAATTAGACAAAATAATAGAAGAGCAACCCTCGATTAGGATCCTCAGTAAATGATACATTTACAATTCCCCTTATCAAAATTGTTGGTTCGGTAGAATTGTCCAGGGGCGAACGAGGTTCTCGCCGGGGGCAGCTATAAATTCTCTGTATCGTCTAATTTAACGTAAGCCGGGCAAAAGTTTGCGCGTTGTTGAACACAGAGTTGGATCACGCGCGAACGCGGAATCGGCCCGGAACACACGCTCGCCGATTCAATAGTGAATTAAATGAAACGAGTTTTCGGGCCAGCGGCAATTTGTTTCTAACGTGTGCTCTCTGTTTATGAGTCCGTATATACGTGCGAAAACGCTTTCCCTTCAAGAATATAAATTACGCGTTGCACACCGTTCCGTTACAGATCCGGAGCTCGGACTTTCGCCCCAGCTTCGTCTCTCACCCCTGTCTTCCTCTCCACATCACATGCCGGAAAATTTTTCGGATATCTCTTGCATTCTCCAGCTCTGTGAATTGCAATAGCGTCCAAATTTCATTCCTATTTGTCACGAAATTCATCGAAAACAAAAGGCCTCCCCACTGAAAATTTCAGTTCTACGAGTCTCCATTTACACGACTTTTTTAAGCGAATGGCCGAAGGGCCAAGCGATAAATTCGCTCATACAAGATAGTAAACGGTGCATTTTTTATAGTTTTTTTAATAGAGCGACAATAACTGAATATTAATTAACGTAACGCTTTTGATTATTTTCATTGATCCCTAAACTATTCTTTTTGAGTTATTAATTCTGAACTATAAAAAGTGTATGTGAATGTCAAAGAGAAAATGAAAAGAATCACTCTGAATAAAAGCACGCGCTGGATTAATTTTCATTAAAAGACTACGCATTGTGAAACATCTAAAAAAAATGTTTTTCAGGATAACTTTTACTTTGATTTCGTTTTGATTTCCATTTTCGGATTTATACCTTTTGTAAAAATCTCTGATGGCCATTTGAAGATTAGGGGAGACCGGGGCAAGGCGGCCCACTTAAGACTTATTATTATTCTTGGTGGCTTTTAACCATCAAATTCATTTACTCTCATCCAATTTTGATAAAATTCACCAAAATTTTGGCGAA
>JAPYYX010004680.1:0-14450 GCA_030522605.1 Cremastinae sp. B BG-2022a | reverse complement strand
ATAAAAATGTATACCAAATTTCAAGACTTTTTACCATCCAGAAGTCGAGATATTGATTTTTAAAATTAATCTCTAATACACACGTTCTTATGGCAGACAATTTTTATTATAATTATTTTTATATCAAAATCTATGTGGTCTAACATCGGAAATCAAAAAATGATTATTTTTATGTCAAAATATCTGGTCATTCTTTAAATCAAGCGTGAATAAAAATATTTGACATAATAACGTGTGTACTAGAGATGAATTTTAAAAACTAATATCTCGATTTCTAGATGATGAAACGTTTTGAAATTTGGTATACATGTTTATTTAAGTATTATCTAGACCTATGCAAAATTTAAAAAAAATCTGTCTCAAAAAATTTCACGCGACTCCCACCTTAATAAAAGAAGCTATACGAGATACTCACATATTATTGTCACTATTATTATTACTAATATACTATTATCCAATATTGATTTGCATATACGAGATAAATCTAAATAAGTTTAAAGTGCTTCATTAAAAAAAGATCATAAAATAGAATATTATATACAATATATTGTGAAAAATTTAAAAAGCGAAAATCTTTCCAATTGAAAAGAACCAAAAAAATTAGGAAATAATTTCGCGATACCACAGTACGATGGAGTAAAAGAATTTTTTACTTCAAAATTATCTGCAGTTAACAATTATTAATTGCATATTTATATGTAACGAAGCAATTAGTACTGTAACTAGAAAAGTTAAAATATATTTTATAATGAATTGGAGAAAAAAATTATTCGAAATACCGATTTCTCGGTAAAGCGATTTTTCGCTTTATCGACAAAGAGATTGCAGATTTGAATAGTTTAGCGTCGGTAAGACCAGTCGCAGGCGTCCTCTCTCGTCAGACATGAGAACTTGAGCGTCCGAGCACGTGCGCCGTGTATTTAATGTCATTGTCAGAGCTACAGTTAACTCTTTGAAAACCGGTCTTTTTGTATTATTTTAGATTTAAATAAATAAATGTATGAATTTTCTTATTTCGATATTTTTCATTCTATATTTAATTATTTTTTTAAATTTAATTTATTTTTTATACGCAATTATTTTATATTGATTTTCATATTTTATGTTCACATTCAACGTGTTTTAATTTTTGCTTTCTCGATTCTTGATTTTCATACATAATTTAGTTAAACAATTTTTTTTTTCGATTTTGGGTTGCGAGTTCAAAGTTATCAAGGTCAAAGTCAGATTAATGTGACGAAAAAAAATTCCATTTCTGACACCGGATCTTTCTCTTCTCGTCAATCATGCGTATGTATTTTCGCCCACGCGCGAAACTTTTTTCCCCTTCTTTCGCGATTTTCGATTGTGTGTAAATCGCGCACGTGGGCCGGACTCGTCTCGATTCGCGAATTAGCCTCCACTTCGTTGTGTACCGACAAAGAGAAAGAAAAAAGTCTCTAGCCTGCATTTGAAAAATTACGAAGGCCAGAATGATAAGACGAAGACATTCTCAAAGGAATATCAAGATAAAAAAATATAAGTGAAATTTTTATTACAATTAAATTTGATAAAAACATTTTTTTTTAATTATTTTGAAATTTAATTTTTCACTCAATTATTATTATTTCTCAAAAATTATTTATTTAATTTTTCGTACTTTAACTTGAAGAAATTAACTCTCGCAGACCGTCTCAAAAAAGTGCGTGATTCACAGACCAGATAAATAAAAAATGTACAAATTGAGAGCACGTCCTTGTCCGGTGATTAAAATAATTATGATTCTCAATTTTCTGTTTACTTTTATGATTGAGCAAAATTGTTTTATTTTTTCTGTTTTTTAATCCTCGCATCGCAAGAGTCTCTTTGTTTCTTATATCGATTTCTGTGGAAACAATATCTTTTCGGTTATTCTTCCGGTCGTCAAAATCTCGAGGCCGATATATAGAGGCAAACACAAGCAATCACGTGATTTCCTGTACATCGCTCTGACTAACGGTACGACCTATCGACGCTTAGACTTTACCGATGCGAAGTTTCATCGTCATGAAATTGAGCGACACAATAGACATGAAACAATAAATATTGCAAAAATAAAAAATTTAAAAATTTATATTTGATAAATGATAAAAAATAATAAATAATTAAATATAATTAAAAATTCTTTGACAAATCATCAAAAAAGATTTTTGAAATTTTTCATCAATAAAATTTTGTCGTAAAATTGGAATTTTATCTTCATTTTACTTTATCTATGAGAATTAGCTCGCTGGGAATTCAATCCTATTTTTTATTTTTCGTATGGATCGAGGGTTGGTGAACCTTTTAGTCTTTATTACGTGATCCGGGGCGAGTATAGCGCGATGGCACGATCGTTATTCAGCCACGACGCGGCCGCACCTTCGATTATAATTACACGCGTCCTCTCCGCTTGGCGTTTACGGGAAATAAAAGAGATGAGGGGAGAAGTGACTCGCCGTCGTTAGATTCGATCCATCTCGTCAGCGATAATGATACAGAAATTCATCCATCAATAATAATCGAGTTAAGGTAGCAGTCTCGTTAACATGCACGTACCTCTCACTAAAATTGCATGCTCGTCCGCGAAATTTACTCGATTATTAACCTACTGACCAATTTTTCAAATTGCCATTTCGATTTTCTCAACATTTTTTTCTCTTTTTTTTATAAAATATACCAAAAAATTCGTGAATACATAATTTTTGCATATTTAATTTTATAATATATTATAAAATTCTCTGCAAAATTAAAAAACGGATTTATCGTACGGGTGTAAAAATAATTCAAGAGTTGCCTGAATTTAATATCGGTTCTTATGGAGAATTCATAAATTCGCCTTAAAAATTCATTTCCAAGCACTGAGTTCAGGCTCCATAAATATTTTCCCATGCTTTTGGGACACTTGAACAATTTTAGGATTGAAATTTTAGTTTTTTTTATTATTAAAATATTAATTATCATGAAAAATTTTAATAAAAAAGATTGAACTTAAAAATTAAGTTTGAAATTTTTTCATTATCACGAGAAATCGTGAGAAATTAAATTAAATTTTTGTACCCGACTGTACCGACTTTGCCATTTTCAGTCTTTTAATAACAAATTTATCCAACTCGAAATATTTAATTTACCGAAATTATGGGGTTAAGAAAGTAATTAAAAGATCCTTTGAGCGCCTTAAAAAAGGCTGAAGCGTGAATTTAAAAATAAAACAAGAAAATATTCACGATTTTCTCAATGAAAGAATAATCGTGTCTTATTTACGACTCTCATTAACTTGCACAACGTTAACTCGAGTGTTTTTATACACACTTTTGCGCCAAAGCGGTCGAAGGGAAAGTGAAAAATCACGAATTTTTGTCGAGTGTCGTAATCACCGAATTCATTCACGCTTTTTATTCCCGATTGCACGTACGAGGTCCATTTCGGTTTGTTTATCTTAAATTTTTCAGTATCGAAAAATTTTTTGAGAATTCTTCGACACCCACGTGGTCCGAGCGAAAGAGATCCATCGACGAATTCTGTAATATCGAAATCTCGCACGTGGGACGATATTTTTGGTAGATCTCGATGATTATTGTGTTTTTTTTTAAACGTGTGCAAATCGACGACGCAATTGCGACCCACTCTTCTCTTATAAATTCGTACGCCGAACTCTCATTCTCAGATATACATAATTAAAAAAAGAAATGTATACATTTGCACCACTTGGCACACTTCGAAATTGTAACAATGAAAACATTTTTTTATTACGTAATTTTTTTATTTCTTCTATTTTGTTTTATTTATGTATATGTTTGTTTTCGTCTTATTCTTCAATATTTTTCTGTTTTATATTTTTAATACACGAATACTCAAATTTCTATTTAATTTATATTTAAGACGAAATTTTGAAATTAGTGAATTTTTTGTAATTTCAAAATTTTTTTTTTTCGAATATTCGAATAATAGCGCATCAACGTCTGTTAACTCTGCTTCAGTGTCCAAAATCCACGGAAATTAACACAAAAGATCTCGACGTTTCGAACGCTTTGTATAGACTTGTGTGAAAAAATCGAAACTGCGTATTTTTTATCGAAAAGTCGAAAACAGAAGAACGAGATAGAACGAGGAAAAAGTATTAGAAAAAAAAAACATTTTTTAGTGTGTAGAGCATTTTGCAGATATACGCAGGTGTTTCATTGTAAATCGCAAGCGAGTAGAGTCGACTCCCCTCCACCGAGGCCCGAGGAGAATGAGCTCGAGCGTCACGAGCGCACCTTTTGCCTCTCAGTACAGAGCTGGCCGTCAGCTGCTCCGGTTCTTTTTCCGTGTTATCGCCTCTCGTAAATTTTTCCACTCGTTTTTTCCCCTTTTTTTACTTCCGTATCCGCGACACTTCTCCACGAACTTTACAACCCTTCGTCCCTTTTATCTTCCACGTTTAATTAAATCAAATATTTTTAATTAAAATTAAACGCGAAACGTAATAAATAAAAATAAAAAAATCTTGCGTGAGTGTTGAAAATCGTTAGTGATCAAATTTTCACTTGTTTTATTTTTATCGTACAAATAAATTTAATCATGAGCACTGTCTAAAGAATTCAGCGAAAATCATTTTCGATATTAATTTTTTTATTTATTATAATAAAATAATTTATTAATAATTCACGAACTTTTAAAATGTAGAAATAATTGTAAAAAAATTAATTTAAATAATCAAAAAATAATCATAATAAATTTTAGTGAGTGAAGTGTTGAAAATTAGCGATAATCTAAGGTAAAAAAAAACGACTCGGTAGTGAAATGTGAAAGATTAGATTTAATTAAAGTTTCGTTTCGCGATCTTTTCACCTGCTCTCTTTCTCTCTTGGATTTCTTTTTTATCAATTTATTTAAAAGTTGGAGATTCGAGCTCGAAAGTGCGGAGTGGAATTAATTGCTTCTGCCGGCGCGAGGCTCGCGCAAGGCCGGAAGCATTTCGGTGACTCTTTGCCACTCTGCAATTCGAAGGGGTGTCAGTGTATTCCCAGCATTGGGCGTACGCACTAATCTCGCATTTCCAGCGTCTCCCTGAAACTCGATCTCGTGTCCGGCTTCCGCGTTTTGCTATATCTGGTAACTCGATATCTACGTGAAAAATTCGATGATTAGAAATTTTGATTTCTGTTCTAACTTACAAATTTCAATAATTGAGAATTTTTTTTTTAATTTAAATTTATTTAAAATTTCTATTTTTTATAGTCGAATTTTTTGTTATTTTTGTTCAATTGGGTGCAAAATTTCTAAATTATAAAAAATAAATCATCAAAATTGCAAATAAAATGTTGTAAATAAATTCTTGATTCGTTTAATTAAATCGATGAGATACGAACTGATAAAACTGAGAAAATCAATTGGACTAATTACATGACGTTTCTATTTGTCATCGAGTTCCTCGAGTAACGTACACACATCGTTTCATTCAGTTTTCGAATCATCGTAAAAAAGTCAACGACCTTTATCCAGTAAAATTTTTATACTCTTTGATATAGCCGTCAATAAAAATAAACATTGAGAATTTCCAGCTCAAAAATATTTAGACGATATAACGATTTCGAAATATTTTACACCTTACATTTTTTTAAAGAAGGAAAAAGTTACAATTTCTTTTAAAAAATACTCGTTTTGCTGTACTTTCATTTTTGTAAATCAGACATTGAAAATAATCAAAAAAATTGATTTGTCAGAAATCGAAGGCCTCGCTATCGATGTATTAAAAATAAAAAATTGAAAAATAAATTGAAGCTCATTTCCTTTCTCTGTAATAGAAGCAACGACTTTGAAAATCGAGTTTCACAATTGAATATGCACTGGGAACGAGATTTCTTCTTTACACAGAACGAGAGATATAGAAATATACTGTTACATGCCTTTCAAAATGCCAGGCAATGTCAATGTCGAGTGATCCCTTTCCATAAAGTTTTTCCTCCTTCTGGCCGGGTATATTGACTTTTTAAATCCGTGGCTCGACGTTCATTCATTTCTCACGGCAAACGGATTCAGATTTAGAGTCCACCATTAATCTTGTCGATCGGGAATAAAATTTACTATTATTTTTCATAAGACGAAAAATTTCAAAATTTTGATACTCTTGATTTATTTTCATCACACGAATTTTCTCATTATTCTTGAAATTTATAAAAAAAATATAATTTTTTTCCATTGTAGATAAATTATTGTAAATGATAAAAAAGAGAAAGAGAACACTGAGAGATTGATGAATTGTATAAGCTCAGCAGATTCGCTGATAAATTTCGTGAAATATAATAAAATCTTGTAAAACTATCGTACACGTAATACAATTGAATCTGAAGATTTTGGCACAGGATCTTTGTCTGACCAAGCACGAGACTTAACTACTTGGAAGGACCGAGAGCGACTCGAGAGTGTCGAATCGCAGACGGCAATTTTCCTCGCAAGCTTGCAGATTTTTTTTTCGCGAGTTTCACCCTTTGGCAAGTTCGAGCCTGACGCGATCGAGATTTAATCGAATATATCCTGTCGGGAGCCCGAGAAATGTCCGGGAGGGAAAACGCTCCGTGAGGAGAAAATCCAAATGTCCGTCGAGTGAGGAAAAAAAGAGTGTGCGAGACCGGATCGAGTGGCCAGTCAACTTTGACCAAGTTGCGAAAAAAAGAAGAAAATATAATGGCTCTTATCGGACCAAGAAACAGCTCGCCAGTCGTTCGCGACAAGGAAAATATTCCAGCTTATGACGTACGTAAAAAAGTTTTAGTCCATTCTTACATTTGTCATTTCTCAAGTGTGTATCAAATGTTACGGGAAATTTATTTCCGGTTTCGATCAGGACCAGGCTAATATAGAAATTTAGCTGGTGATCTGATGAATATCCGATTATGCTTGTGACGACACTTAACTTTATAAGTAATAATTATTATAATTATAATTATTAATAAACTAATAATTATTAATAATAATTATAATTCATAAAAAACACGCAGATAGAATTAAATTATCAAAAACTTCCTAGAGAATTCAACCATATTAAAATATAGTGCACAGTCATTATATATTGTAATTTGCGACAGGCTGAAGGACCTCTCGGTAGCTCACCCCAAATAGCAAATATTTTTTGGAAATAATATATAAATAATACCTCATTTGATAATAATAAATATGCTGTTACTATCAGCTAGAACTTTATTGAGTTTTTTCTACACAATTATAGAAAAAAATATATGTTTTGAATGAAAAATTTACAAATCGATCGATAAAAGAGAAAAGTAATTCTACCGTCTAGTTTTTTAGTTATTCGATTTCGAAGTTGTGTGATTCTTCCATTTAAATGCGTGTTAAACGCAGTGGAAAAAATATGTTTTTCAAAATAACTCGAAAACGGTTCTTACCATTTTCATAGAAAAAAAGGAGATGTTAGAGAACTTCGTAAAGAATATTCAGAAAAAAAATGAGCTTGGTTTACCGTCTAGTTTCGGAGAAAAAAATTATTTAATGAAAATCTTATTTCAGTGAGAGAATTTTCAAGGTTCGCAAAATGGCAATGCGGAAATTTCTTAAAATATATCCACCATGTTTACCTCTTTTTCATCCATGAAAATCTTAAAATTTATCAAAATTAATTTTCCAAATATTGCAAAAAAAATTGCAAAATATTCCAAATATTGCAAAATTTTCCAAATATTGCAAATTATAAACATGGGGCGGGGCCCATGTTTATACGGCACCCAGCGATCGAACTACCTTAATTGAAAAATTGACCACATTTCGATGAAAATTCTAGGAGTCTGCGAGACTCCAGTATTATCTCTTCGTTTCATATGAGAAGTGTGACCTAGGATTTAATTTTCCCTGATGAAAATACTCTTCTAACCCTACTCAAGATCTAATCTGATCCTGATTTGAGTTTGGTCTGATCTGAGTCTATCTAAAAAATATTAAAATCCATCCTTTTTTCATAATTAAAACACAAACATGAAATTTAAACTCTCAAATACTTTCATCAAAACCAAAACTTTAATAAAAAGTCTCTCGACAAAGAGTTTCAGAGCAGGTTTGCATTCTCGTTTCCCGAACAAATACGAGAATAAAAGGATTCTGCTGCAAAGGACACTGGAATATTCTCTTTCGCTTGAAGTCGCAAGGCCTTATGTGAAATTTATATTTGGACCGAGTCCGTGCAATTTATCGTTGGCTCGCGCCTCTCTGGCTGTCAGCGGTCGATAAATACTCTCTTGGGGTGACTTATCTCAATACACCCGACAGAAATACGTCCAGGTGTATACATGTACACATTGTACATATTAACTACGTGTGTCCACATATGTATACGTACTTATGTACTATAATACATACATATACATATGTATATTGTATATATGTATAGTGCATATATATGCTCGAGATAACCATATCTCGTTTAACCCACTAACGTTCAGCTACTCCACGCGCAGTTTAGATATTCCGCTTCTGTGTACACACGTTTTGTTCGTTTACATTCGATATCCTGCAGGTTTCACCTCTTATCCACAAATTTGACGTATTTTGCTTTATTTTTGTGATATTCGGTTGAATCTCTATCGTGATGAATGACTCTGGCAAACTGACCAAACTATGAGTACGTTTCTCTTTTGGAAGTTGCTAAATTGGGAGGTTGATTTCATTGTTTTTTTTTGCGGATTGAGTAAACGACGAGTTCTTTGTTGTACGAATTGATAAAATTGTGAGATTGATTTCGTTTTTTGACGTTGACGAAAAAATATCAATTTAATTTGGTACTTTTTTGGAAATTTATTTTTTTTTAAATAAGGGATGAAATCTGTTTTAGATATGGAAATTTGAATAATTAGATATAGGCAGAAATGAATTGAACATTTTCAACTATAAATAAAATTGGAATTATCAAATCAGAGAATGGCAAAGTGAGGAAATTTCATCATGAATCATCCTCTTGATGATCTTTTATATTTATAAAATTTCTTATTTTATCGATGAATGTAGATCGCACGTGTTCCGCGATAGGAAAAAGCGCAAGACCGTTAGACGGGTGTGTATGAAAAATATGCAAATGGGCCGTGAGCGCAAGACTCGCACAGCTGAGACAGAAATGGTACGAAGTTGAATAAAAGGAGCTCACGCTGTATATCACAATCGCGCGTTGCTCTCGTGACACTCGGGTGAGCTTGGGAAATAAACAATCGCATGTAAAACATGCTCCTGCAGAGTTAAAGATCGAATATTCATTTTTTATTTCGCACACGAGCACAAAGAAAAATTTCTTTTCATTTCAATTTTAGTCAGGATAATTAATGGCATCGAGACACGCGTCTAACCGACACCAACGCAGAGTGCATTTTCTATAATAAAATAAACAACTTTTTTTTTCAACCAGAAGTTTTGTTAAAACTCAACTGGGAATAAAAATCCTTCGAGCGTAGAGAAAATATTTTTTTTATAAGCAGAAATCTTTTATATAATCAAATTAGGGTCGTTATTAGGGAATTAGAGTAAAGAGATTTTCTTGAAAGTCCGAGCTTGCGTTGTCAGCAGTTTTTCAATCAGCTATGCACATAAATTTCTGTACAAGTTTAGATAAAAATTCCGTACAAATTTTAAATTTATTAAATTATTCACTTATCAATTTAAATATAGTTTTAAATTAACACTCGTATACATCGTTGATTGATAACACAATTGGAAATTAATATAAAGCACAAAACGTAAAATCATTCAACTCTTTTTTCACCGAGAGAATTTCTTGTATCCTATTCTTGCTTTTTTCGAACCATTGATTTTTTTTCACGAAAATTACAACCACCAGCAATTTTCTAATGACCTGGAAAGACTAATTTTCCTAACGACCTTATCGTTAGGGTAAACGTTACATTTATCAGAATTAATAGTACAGAGATTAAATTTTATTCGTCTCTTTCTGGGCAAAAATATAGTGCAATCGAGGCTCTGGTACTCGTGTCCTTTCCACGATACAAAACAAGCTTAATTGCGCTTGAACTCTGAAGAAGTCTCTCCTTTTTTTATTTACTTTTCTCCGGCCTCCTCGTCCCTCCTATCCTCTCTCCTACAAGATAAAAGATAAACCTTAACGGTCCTCTCTCTCTCCGCCGCTTTTTCCAGCGTAGGCAACTCGCTTGAACTGTTACATTCGCGATTAGACGTCCGCGCCGGAATTTAATGTGTAAAAACTATCTCTCGTGCCTTTTTTTTCCTCAACTACGAGCAACATCGATACTAAATAGTACTTTTTACATATATCGATGCTACTCCAGGATATTCTTGGTTAAGTCGAGTTCAAAAATTCAATTCAATTCTTCGTACAACAAATAAATTTTTGTTTTGTAATAATTAATTTAATTTGTATTGTAATCATCGTATATTCATATGTCATGTATAATGGATTTCAACACCTCAGAGATTTAGGTACGAATGAAAATTTTCTGATTTTTTTTTCACGAAATTCTTGAGAATCCACGATCTTGTTCGTATTCCTCCTCGAAACCAAGTTTTTGAGTTCATAAGAGGGTTGCCACTCGAATTAAAGCGTTTTCGCTTGTTCGTTTTATCACGTTTCTCTATTTATAATTACTGCGATGCAATTAATAATCCTGCCCGAGCTCGGCCCATTGAATTTCTCACAATGAATCTTGAAATTATTCTTCCGCGCATTACTCTCATCTCTCCAGCGAGAAAATTATTCCTGCGAAAATATTTCTTCAGCGAAGAATATTTGCATAATAAAAACATCCCCGCTGGGCTGAGGATTTTCCTTAAAAAAATGTGTACCTTTTTATTGCGAAACTGCATTTTCAATCTATTGTCTCGTATTTAAAATGAAAACAGTTATTCTTGAATGTCAAAACATGAAATACAAATACACCGAAATTAAAAATGTAATGATTACGTACTATTTAAATTAACAAATGAATTTCGACACTCATAAAAAATGTTTAATGTCATGTTCATTTTTTTAAATTTATTACACAAATTTTTTTCTCAAAACACAATATCTTGCACGTATTTATTAACCATTGGGGCACGAACAATAATTAGCGTTTCCCGTTACGCCTGAAATTTAATACCCGACGGTAATGGCGTACGGATCCATGTATGGCAGATTGAGATAGTCGCACGGTACGAGAAAGAACTTCGACGATGGAAGTGGATTACACTCTCTTTCTCGAGGACCTCTACATACATCGATCGCAATTACAGCTATCGGGACAACTAATTATTAACTCGCTTCGTTACAGCTACGAGCGAGCCAGTCGACGACCTCACGAGGTGTTCGACTTCATGTTTTGACCCCTAAATTGATATTTAGGATACAAACCAACTCGGAAAGTTGAATGAAAAAGTCTGCTTGACAGACAAAAACCCCGACTGATGATTACAGAGTAAGTTCCTGCGCTAACAAATAGAGTTTCCCATTTCAAAGGGCCATTAAACATTTTTGCATAATGAAGTATGTGGCTTGAGGTAAATGGTCCTAATGGTCATAATTATGTAGCTCCTGCAGGTTTTGAGGTTTTAGTTTTCGTAACATCATGATGTAGAGTATAAACGTAAATTGGCAATATTATGATCCCGCTGTGGCTATTAAGCATTGTTATTTACATATATTAATGCATACATTGTGGTGTACATTGCTATTTACATATATGTATATTAGTACCTACATTGTGCCATGCAAAAGCGGTCGTAAGACGATGAAGTAATGAATGCAATCATGATGCTTCTGTATTCTGCAGTTTCTGCATTGTGGCATCAATGAAACTCTATGATGTTGGATATGAACGTCAATTGTCAACCTTATGGAATCGCTATGGCTTCCAGGTATTGTTATACCGTGCTATGTTGTGCAAAAGCGTTCGTATTTAATTATCGTTTCTGCGTCTTGGTGACCATAACTTCATGATGGAGATCATAAGGTGGCAGCATCGCGGAATTGATTAACCAATACTACTTATGTTGTGCTGCGCTATCCTATTGACTAGAGTGCATGTAGGGTCGATATGATGGAACAGACAGGTTAAGATCACATTAGAAAAGCAATCGGATTTCAGGAAATGCAGACTTATAACTTCACTTCACTCGTATGTCAAATAGTACATGTAAAACTATTATCCTAATCTCTAGTTTAGATTCCATATTTTCAACTGCTCCTTTCCTAACTCACACATAGTTTAGTTCACATGTAGACTTGGTTGTCATAACTTCATGATGGACATCATGAGGTGGCAACATGACAGAATTGCTTGATCAACACGTCTCTTGTTGTGTTACGTTATGACTGCTCAATATGATGCCTGCAGGGTCGAGATAATGGCACAGACCACTTAAGACCACATTACAAAAGCAATCAGATTAACTATCATGAATCCACTATCAATATGAATGGCACTATTTCAGCTAATGCAGACTCAGATGACCTCGCTTGCACTTGTATGCCAAATAGTACATGTAAAACTATTATCCTAATCTGTAGTTTAGATTTCATATTTGTTTTAACTGTTGCGTTCCTAACTCACGCTGTCTCCTATGAAGCTTGTAATGTAGCTGACTCGTAATAAAGAATATTTGTCCTTACATTTGCATCATAAGTGAAAAAGAACAGCTAAAAACTCGAAATGGCTGGAGGGTCGAGAGAAATCTAAAAAGATAACTCGCGGACATGAGACTGCAGTTTGCGCGAATGAAATATGCTGGTGTTTGAATGCGCACCAGGGAAAAGTGGAAAGGGATAGAAGTTGGATGGCTCAGGGTAATTTGCATTTAACTACGTCTCTTAACATTAGCTTACTCGGTACTACAAAGTAGCCGCTCGTAATGCAGAGATATGGTTGCTTATTTACATTTTATATCTGCGCCCATGCGATGCGCAATTTTATTCTTATGCGTACCTCCCCGAGCGCAGTTTTCTCGTCCGGTGACAAGTTTAATGATATCTCGCTTCTTCGTCTCTCTTCGTTAAGCACGTCAAGCTTTCTCCGTACAATGCTCGTAATGAATTGATTTAAGACAACTTGACAAATGTGGATGTCATTCTGCGATTGAACATCCATGTTTTTTCAAGTCTTTGATGTAGAAAATTACATGAAAAAATCAACTTAAGCTTTTTTTCTTTTTCAGTCGAGAGAATTTAATATCACAACAAATTTATTGTGTAAATCACATGCGACCTTTATCTATTTTTGATGGATATGTCCAAGACAAATTAGAACGCAATGAATTAAGGCAATTAGTCAAATATGTATTTTAGGATCAGGCATTTATATTTTCATAATCCTTGGCACTCATAATTGAAATCAGAGCAAATTTATCAACCTTTTTACATCTGCCGATTGCCTGGATTCTAAATACCAAATTGTGCATACAGATAAGATAAATGAATATCCTCAAATAATGATTTCAAACTCTGAGTCTACTTTTTAACTGCGATATTTATATTCGTTTATACATTTATTAGATATCGACTTTGCTTTCGAGTTAAGCCATTTGGGTTAGTAGTTAAAATTTAATCTGGATCGCAGCCAGTTCGATTCAAGTTTGAATGCCATGTAGATTTGTCTATAGGAAAGTTAGAATCACATTTATAGGACGCACCCGATGTAAAGTGTACCGGGGTGTGGTGTTTCTCGCTCCGTTCGTCTCTTACCAATCCTACGTTAGCCTTCGCCTTCTTCCATATCCTCTCCTACCATATGTCTCGCAACACGGTACGGTTTACCTCATTCTAATATCAATACAAGTTTGTTAAATCGATTATCCATAGAAACGACCCCGTTTCCTTCAACGAAAACTTTCCATTCGAATATCTCTGACAGTTCCAAAATTTAATTCAAAAAATTGATGTAAATCAGGTTAGAGGTCGTTCATAGCTCTGTATAATTTCAACGATTTTTTCTATCTTTCACATGAAGGATATGAAAATTCGAATTACGATTCGTGCTTGAATTGCATTAACTTTTGACAGGTTGAACATTTTATGAACAATTTCGTTTCGATGGTGCAAAGCAGTTTTGTCTGATCTTATCCGATTTTCTAGCTCTGAAATTTATGTTTTATGCTTTTGTACAAAGCTCAAAAGATAAAGGAATTTATGTTGAATGGTTATAAGAATTTTTAACTTTTGCAATTAACAAATTTTCACAACTTTTTGAATCGCAGACACGTTTTTTGCTCTATAAATTCCACTGGGTTAATTTCATCCAGAAATTCACCATTAATTATTCAACTCGCGATATGAATTACAGTAATAATAAGCATAATAGGAAAATTGCTCAAGAGCACAGAACGAGGAAAAGTTACGGAAAATTTGTGAATCTCTCCCACTGCTATCTGCTATCTTCAATGCGAGTCTGTGCAGTGGTGTTTTTCCATCAGTCTGGAAGCGGGTCTACATCAGGCCTCTGGTCAAAAAGAATCCTCCTGTGTCTCCA
>JAPYYX010004676.1:0-10249 GCA_030522605.1 Cremastinae sp. B BG-2022a | reverse complement strand
GAGAAAAAAATTATTTAGTGAAAATCACACACTTATTTCAGTGAAAGAATTTTCAAGGTTCGCAAAATGGCAACGCGGAAATTTCGTAAAATATATCCACTATATTTACCTCTTTTTCATCGATGAAAATCTTAAAATTTATGAAAATTAATTCCCCAAAAATTGCAAAAAAGGGCTCCACCCCATGTTTATATGGCACCCTGCGATCGAACTACCTTAATATAAATAATAGTAGTAATCTTCATCCAAATCTGGTTATAATACAAAATTATTCTTTGGTAATTTCAACACTAGACAAAAAAACGATATTGTGGATACATGTACGAAACCCCGGAACAAGAGACTCCTACTTATTTGGCCAAGGGAATCGAAACGGTGCGAAGAGACGGATGCCCAGCAGTTTCTAAGGTACAACATTTTTTACTTGAACCAATAATAATAATTATTATAATTTAATTATAATTAAAGACTACAGAGTTTATAACTGTAAGTACAATTAAAATAACTATTTACCTTTTAAAAAAATTCGCAGATACTCGAAAAATCGCTGAAAATACTCTTTGAGACGAAAGATGTGAGCCTTGTAAAAAAATATGTAACGAGGCAATTGGACAAAGTATTACGTGCTAAGGTCTCCATTCAGGATTTGACTTTCGCTAAGGAATTTCGAGGTCTGAAGGGATACAAATCGAAAGCTTGCGTGCCAGCTCTCGAGCTAACTCGACGTCTGATGAAAAAAGATCCTCGTGCGATTCCTCGGAATAGCGAGCGAGTTCGCTATGTTATCGTCGCTGGAGCACCCAACGAAGCTCTCATACACTGTGTACGAACTCCTTGGGAGCTTATTGATGATCCTGGACTGAGACCGAACGCTATTTACTACGTAACACGAGTCATAATACCGCCATTGAACAGATGTTTCAATCTCATGGGAGTCGATGTTCATGACTGGTAAAATTAAAACTATCTTTTCTAATTGCCATCTTTAGGTAGGAGTCGCGTAAAGTTTTTTGAGACAAATTTTTTTAATCAATATGTCAACTTCGGGACGATAAAACGTCTTGAAACTTGGTACACATATTTATTTAAGTAGCATCTAAGCCTATGCAAAATTAAAAAAAAATTGCCTCAAAAAATTTCCCGCTACCTTAAGGTAGAAATCGCGTGAAAATTTTCGAGATCGATTTTTGTAAATTTTGCATAGACCTAGATAATTTTTTGTGTATTAGCTGCAATAGCGATTAACAACTTCCGATTATTAATTAAACCATTTTAACAATTAACATTGTTTAAACAATTAAAATAGAAAATTTGAGTGAAATGCTTTCAAATTTTGAAATTAGCATTGAACACTCATAAAACATATTAAAAAAATTTTACGGAGATGGTACCTTTTTTGTTTATGTTCAGAACATTTATACGAATTTTCCATAAGAAACAATGTTTAATTTTATAAAGTATGAAAGTTTAAATTTTGGAATTAGCATTGAACACTCATATGAAACATATAAACAAAATTTTACGGAAATGGTACCTTTTTTGTATACGTTTAGAATATCTATACGAATTTTCCATAAGACACAATGTTATATTTTATAAAGTTTGAAAGCTCATAACTTTAAAACCATTTAGTGAATCATTCTGAAATTTGGCACAAGAATTTTTTAGCCGCTTTCAAACACGTCTACAAAATTTTAACTTTTTCTTATTCTTACCATTTTAAAAATAGGTACGATTCCTCCTTAAATAAAAATGTACACCAAATTTCAAGACGTTTTACCAGCCAGAAGTCGAGATATTGATTTTTAAAATTTATCTCTAATACACACGTTCTTATGCCAGAAATTTTTTATTATAATTATTTTTATCTCAAAATCTATTTGGTCCAACATCTAAAATCAAAAAATAATTATTTTTATGTCAAAATATCTGACCATTTTTTAAATCAAGCGTGGATAAAAATAGCTGCCATAAGATCGTGTGTATTAGAGATGAATTTTAAAAACCAATATCTCGACTTCTAGATGATAAAACGTCTTGAAATTTAGTATAGATGTTTATTTAAGTATTATCTTGGCCTATGCAAAATTAAAAAACAATCTGTCTAAAAAAATTTCACGTGACTCCCACTTTAAGGACACTGTTCCTCAATATACTTGAAAATTCAGTTTGTAATTTTGACAATCGCTCATTAAATATTCATAACTCGAATTAACTGAATTCATATTTTGTATCCATACTTGACACATTTGAGCAAAATTTATACCCGATTTTAATCAATTTCGTCAGGAATTTTCTTTTATGCAATAAATAATATCAAAATTTTAAATAAAATATTAGTGAATTACCAAGTATTATTCTGAATCACATGCAAACAAATTTCAATTTTCGAACACTATAACGCACGCTAAGCATATTTTATAAATATCATTTTCAAGATATTTTTTGTTGTTTTACCAAGAATAACATTTGACGTATAAATTGCAGGTACAAAGAAATGCCACACAGACAAATCCTTGACAATCCGGTCGGTCAACCAAACGACAAACAAAAATTAACTATATTTCAATATTTTGGAACAATCGTTTGTGTCGCTTGCGGACAACCATCGAACAAGGGTATTTGTTCAAAGTGCCTCGATTCACCGGCGGACACGCTCGTCATCATACACGAAAAAATTCGACGCTTCGATCGCGCAAATAGCAATGTCACTTCGGTTAGTCATACTTCATTTTCATTAACCTGATTATTTAAATCTTTCATTATATTATTAAAACACACGTTAACCCATTAGAGACCGGAGAGGACAAATTTGGACACAATGTTTATGGGCTTTTTTCGCACATCATTGGTCTCAGAAAAAATTCTTGTAATACCATGTCCGACGTGAAATTTTGTAAGTTATTAACAATTTTTCGCAAAAAAACGTGTTTTTTTCGGTACAAAAATTTGTTTTATCGAAAAATTTTTTATGAAACCCGCTAGATACACACCTTCCTAAAATCAGAAAAGTGTTTTCGATTCATGAGCTAAAATATAACCGGGTTGTGGAACCAAAAATCTAACATGGCGGCTCTGAAAATGGCATCCAAACGGAAAATTTTTTTGAAATCTTCAGAACGCTGTAGTTTGAAAGCTATCAACTTTTTCAAAAAAGTTCCAAGAATAAAAAGTGTTTCGAATTCATCAAAGAATACACTGGAATTTTTCGGACATGATATTTCAAGAATTTTTTCTGAGACAAATGATGTGCGAAAAAAGTGGATGAACATTGTGTGCAAATCTGTTCTCTCCGGTCCCTAATGGGTCAATTTCTATTCACATAACATTTTTTTATGTTATGTGAATAGGAAATTTTTTTTTAATTTTCTATTTCTTAAAATAAATGTTTGTGAGAGATCATTTATCCATTTTATCATATAAATCATAAGTATCTTTTGTCATTACAGGTATGTCAATCTTGTGTTGGTCAAATGGACAACGCAGATTGCGCTTCTCTCGACTGTCCAATTCTTTATCGACGAGCCCAGGCTCGACGCGAGCTCACTCAGACACTTCAACTGCAAGAAATCATCAAGAGCGGGAATAAACTCGATTTTTAATCATCTTCCATTTTTACTTTTTCATCTTCTTATTTTCGAGAAAAAAAGAATTGAAAAAAAATCATTGGCTTATCCGGTACTACGTGCAACGCGATAATTCTCTGAGCCGGTTTTGAATTTTGAATATTAATTTTTATTAAAGTTTATATAAAAAATAAATCACAAAAAAATCTCATCGTTACCGCGTGATTGATCGCTGTAACGGGTGTTCGGCTCCCCTTTTTGAGAAGAGCCGTCCTGTAAAGTACAGATTACTTTTTTTAAGGAAACAAATTATAGTATTATTTTTGGATATAGTGATGAGAACACTGTATTCGGTGATACGAGAATGTGAGATAGACTCGTAAATATGTTTCATACCCATGTACAGAACTTGCAAAGTATGAGAAAATAATGTTCAAGCGTATATCTATTTTTCATCATACCTTTAGAAATATAATATTTAAAAAAACCGGAATCATTCGTTTTTATATGATGTACGTAGTGTCGTAAACGAGATGTCAAAGACAGAGCATTGACCAAATTGATGTGAGTACGCTCTCGCGTATAGTCGAGACAGAGACCAAGTCAGCCAGTCATTAGATTGTAGAGTGATACAAGGAAAACTGAATTCCAAAACAAAAGTGATGCTGTTGTCTTATTAATTATTGTATAGGATGTTGCCAAAAGTAGAAATTTCGATATACAATGAGAAAAAAAGTTGAAACAAATTGGAGGAATCACAACAAAATTCGTTTACGGATCAAGTGCCATTACATGTTGATGTTAGTTAGAAAGAGTTTATTTATTCCTGTGGATATATATAATTCCAAGAAATTGAAACATGCCGGGCATCCGAAATCAATGTTTCATCTATTTCTACTTAGAATATCTATTTCTACCTACAGTCTGTAGCCTCTCGATTCTTTTATAGTGACACTGCAAGTGAGACGAGCTTATTTAATTGAAAAATATATATCAAAGCTGTACTTATTTTGGGAAACTAGACGATCAGTGAATCATTAGAATGTTTTCGTTTTATAGTTTTTCATTTTACCCTAGTGTACACAGTGGGGAAACAAAAATTTGATATTTTTTTATTTCGGTTTTAGACAAAAAGATGCGATGTATATATTTTTTCATTTCCACATTTCAACTTGTAATACTTCGATTTTTAATAAAAATTCATTGTATAGAGAAATTTGACTAATTTTTTTCTATACTATTTTTGCATACGTTTTAACGAATATATTTCTTTGACGATGTATTTATAAGAAACAAATGTAATAAATGTTTATAAATACAAGATCAATATATTACTTTAATACACGAAAAGATACAAAAATTTAATTAAAAAAAAAAAAATTTGTCCCTTCCAATCTATACTGTTTTTGTTTAACCGATAGATCAATTTTTTTATTCTGTAAATTTTGTTACATTAATTCCACCTAAAAATTTAATTTTTTTCTTTTAAGTATCGAGGCAAAGATCGAATACAAATTAATACTTATTCTGGGTAATTGGGGATCAATTAATCGTTGTAATTTTCTTTTTTTACAATTTATTTTATTTAATTGTAAACAGTGCGAGACAATGTTGACTTTTGTATTTTAGGTACATGGATAACAAGAGAGGCGTAGCTTATAGAAATATAAATTTTCTTTCTGTTATTGAACTTGCAATATTCAGTCTTACAATAAAAGTTGCTCAGTAGAAAAATATGAGACTCATCGTTTACATATTATTTTCAGAATTGGATTAAAAAATATTTCATTTATCATCAATTTTCAGGAAGACATTGGAGTGAATGATTATGAAGCCAATGTAAGTATAATAATGATATAGTTATTCCATAATTCACGTTTTTAGGAATATGGTCCCCACTTCTTGTTTCAAGTTGCTAAATACAACAAATCCATATACAATAAACATCTTCGCACCTATGATAATCGATTTACAATGAAGCCTACAATTAAATACATTTTTGGTCTTAATTCAGTAGTAGTTTAAAATTCGATGTTTTTCATTAATGATCTTAGAAAGTATGAAATTTTTACGTTTTGAGACAAGAATATTGGAACCTTTCATAAATTTATTCTATTTAGGCCAATATTTAAATTTCTTACTTTGCAAATTGTTTATTACAATCAATCTTGCTCGAAAATATTCATGTTCTTTAAAACTCTGAACAGGATGAATGTAAAGATTGTCGATGACTCCTTGTAAGGAACAATTCGGTTATCGCATGTAGAGAGTACAGTGAATACATTGATTCGTGTAAACATGAAATATCTTACATAAATTAAAGATCACAACAAACTCATAGAAAATCAAAATTGTTGATATTTATCAAAAAAAATGTTATCATTTTTGAAATATTTCTTAACAAAGTGTGATTACGGTATTTAATCATCGTAAATCAAAAAATATTAATGCTTTTGATCTAATCATTTTCCTCTTAAGACTTATCAATAAAATTGTCAATTAACAATAAAATCAAGAGCAAAGGTTTCATGAAATTGTAGATAAATAATGAAAGCGTTACAAAGCGTAGAAAGTACGAAGAAATGAAAAAGAAGTATAAATCGTCAGCAGCAGATCCAAAATTTTTGCTCCTATGAGCACTCAAGAGATGATGACATTAGAAAAAAAAATCTTCACTCGTAAATACGAATGAAATTTTTGAGATGAAAAACGAACGAGTTGGCAATCCTCTTCCTTGTGTTCCGTAACATACTTCATCTCCTTCGTCGCTTTGTTCAAATCATTGAAATTTATCCAAAATGTGGTCTCATTTTTTAAATATTTCTCGATAATTAGTCATCGAACATAGTGATTTTGCTCAGAATACGTAACAATGAGAACTAAATCATCGAGACCTCCATTCAATCAGGAACACAGATTTGACGTAATCGTAGATAAATACAAAGCGAAGAGGAGTCAAAAATCCAGGTTTATAATCAAAATTTTTGAGATGAAAAACGAACAAGTTGGCAATCCTCTTCGTTGTGTTCCGTAATATACTTCATCTCCTTCGTCGCTTTGCAGAAATCGTTGACATTTATCCAAAATGTATTCTCATTTTTTAAATATTTCCTGATAATTTGTCATTGAACGGAGTGATTTTTGAGACCGTCATTCAATCAGGAACACAGATTTGACGTAATCATAGATAATTACAAAGCGAAGTGGATTAAAAAATCCAGGTAATCCATAATGAAATTTTTGAGATGAAAAATGAACAAGTTGGCAATCCTCTTCCTTGTGCTCTGTAACATACTTCATCTCCTTCGTTGCTTTGTTCAAATCATTGACATTTATCCAAAATGTATTCTCATTTTTTAAAATGTTTTCTGATAATTTGTCATTGAACAGAGTGATTTTGCTCAGAGTGCGTAACAATGAGAACCAAAATCATCGAGATTGTTATTCAATTCTGAACACAGATTTGAAGTAATCGTAGATAAATACAAAGCGAAGAAAGCGGAGTCAAAAATCCAAGTTTATAATCCATAGCAGATCGAAAATTGTTGCTGCATCGAGTGACGTGTCGAACGATGAGGGCGTTGGTTAAAGAACGATGCAAGAAGTCTTCTCTCGGAAGGGATTAGATTTTTGGGATGAAAAACCAACGAGTAGACAGTCCTCTTGCTCGTGCTCTGTTATGTACTTCATGATGTCCTCAACCGCTTTACTCACGGTGATGCGCCTCAAGGCAGCCTCTCGACGAAGCTGCTCCGTAACTTGACGCTGCTGTTGTAAGTTTGTTATCACCATGTCCATAACCGCTGTATCCGAGAGATGTATTTTCAGGTGTGGCCGGACAGGAAGCGAAGAAAACTGGATACTGCAAATCGTTCAACGAAAGCTTTCTTTCTTTCCACGAATTAACGATTTTTTCGTAAAAAATCGTTCACTTGTTTTATTTTTCGTATTTTTTCTATCTCTTCTCGTTTCACTTGATTAACTTCAGGATTTAAAACCTTCAAAATAATTTTATAGTAGCTTTTAAATTGTACTTTGCTCCGTTTTGCGGTGATTGACGTTAGATGCTCTTCAACTAGCTCCGAAAACAATGGCGAATGGCGATCAAAACGATTTCCGGTGAACATACGAGAACGCTGATGGCGAGAAAAAAAAATTTATCTAGCTCAATTGGTAATTCATCAAAATGTCAAAATTTCATCCAAATTATTAAATTGTTGGTCATTCGGATGTAATTGTTGTTTATTTTTGACTATCCTAAACAATTAATTTATTCTGATATACGCAAAAACAAAAATTTCAAATCAGAATTTATCGTATATCTCTTTTTATCATCAGTCTATAAGTGAAAATATACATGAGAGGAATTCCTCTATTAATCTATTAATAGATTTTATTTCTTGTGACCCGATATTATTTTCAAAATATCAAAAAATATAAAAAATATTATGAAAAATATTTGTTAGCAATCGAAAAGCGACGATCACGCCTCTCGTGTTTTGATCGGAAACTTTGTAACTGTTTTATCTACTGATGGTAAGTCTCGAAAGTTTTCATTTTGACTCGCTACTTTTTATTGTTGATTTATTTATCTTTTTTTACGTTTTTCTCAGTAACTTTCATGTTTTATTGCTACATGGGTGAGCACGTTCAAGCATGAAATTCTGTAATTATATGTTTTGGCGAGTCTCGGTGAGTAACTTCAATACGCAAATTGAAAAATGATCATTTCTCAAGCTCTCAGCGGAGCAGAGATAAACGGAGAGCCCGAGGAGAAAACAAGCAGATACGATTAACAACTAGTTATTGTATCATGCCATAAGTACTTAATGCCACAAGGACTTTAACGTTATATCCTTGTAAATCAGAATACCGCCGTTCTAACATGAAAAATATTCATTCTTCATAATACACGAAGGGGGCGTTACTCACTGTCAGGCTTGTTTACTTTATCCTTGCGTTAATTGGAGTTACTTTACATATCCTTCAGGGTATATTTTAAATGCTAACCAGGACATTTTTCATTCACCATTAAATGCTTATGTGTGTAAGCGCTCTTATTTTTCGATAATAGTAATCAACGATATTTTCCATAATTTTATCAAGAACCATTTCTTAATTATGAAACTCTAATAAAATTAATTCAGCTATTTGTTTACGTTTTCGATCAACGTTTTTTTCAACATTCTTTCAATTTTCTTGGCTATATTTTTTTCCATAAAGCGTGATTATTGAGGAAATTTCTACGGGTATCCAGTGACCGTGTTCCATTGACCTCGAACTTTTTTGCCCTTTGATGTGAATACTAGGGAATTCGTGAATTCGTTGGGAGAGTATCCGTCAAGGTAGGGGCGAGACGACGCAACTCCAATAAGCATTAGGGTGTGCCATTTTTAGGCAACTTTTTTTTCAACTAAAAAACAGGCTAAAAACTTGTTGGATGGTGAAAAAACATGCCTGTTAAAAGCGCAACTTTTAATATTCATATTTAGAGGTGCCTGTTTATAATTTTTCATTTTCCGTATAAATAACATGGGATTTTTTTTTATTTTTTAAATTTTTGTAACTCGACATTTGGGCATCATATGAATAAACCCATAGCATATTCTTGTAGGAAGTTACAACGCTCTGCAAAAAAGCTCTTTTACATTTTTTTGATAGACAGTCATTAGAAAGATATTTAAACCTAAAATACCAAATGTATAAAATTTTAACTTTTTTGTTATTAAATCGATACTAATAATTTTATTATGGTTTTAAAAATTATTTTTATTCGGAAAACTGATTCTAGTATATATGCTAATATTTTCGTGAAGTTAACAAAAATATTCACATTCCATATATTATTTTTTGTTTAATTTTAAATAAATTAAATAATAAATGAATGTTAAATAAATTTCATCGTTATTTCAAAGTACTCAGAAAGTAAGTCAGAATTTATTTATTTAATATTGTAACAAAGTCTCAAAAGTCTCGGAGGTTCACTCAAATTGGTTCGTTAGATCATGTTGGTATATAAGAATATGATCGTGAATTATTGACGATCAACAAAGTCTCAAAAGTTCGTTACAATATTAAATAAATAAAAATTTTGAGCACTTTGAAATAACGATGAACTTGATTTAACGTAAAAATTAAAAATAATTGTTGTGCAATAAATAAAATTAAAAAAAAATAATATAGGTGTAGCAGTATCAAGATATCCATGGTTGCTAAGCAACAAGTTATTTAATATAAAATTAAAAAGAGAGTCTTGTATGAAACATCAAAGAGAGAGGACGTAATAAATAAAGGAATATATTTATTAATAAAGAAAGAGTACGACAATTTCAGAAGTGGGATAGAATATCGCAAACGTGTAAATAAAAACGGAGTGAAATTTATTTAAAAAGTAACAACGAATTAAAACTCAAACTGGCGACTCTAAAAGGACGGTCACGGGAAAGACCAAGGAAAAATATGAGTGAACATTAAAAAGAACAAAGACCAAGAAGTATTTTGAGAAATCGAAATGAAAATTTACGAGAAAAAAACGCCACGGAGGGTTGTGAAACGGATAATCAAGAGAATAGAAACAATCCAAATGAGTTCGTTCCAAATACACGTTTTACATCAACACGCGTTGGTGAAGACGATTTATATCACACGGTCATTAATGATGATATACCACATCAGTCAAATAT
>JAPYYX010004674.1:0-10582 GCA_030522605.1 Cremastinae sp. B BG-2022a | reverse complement strand
AAACAATAATTAATTAAGAACACTACTGCAAAATTTCCGAATTTTTCACCGCACCGTTTATTGAATTTTGATATGCGGCATCTATCTCTTTTTACTCGGTACATCTCAGCATACTATAGTAGCCACGCACATGGTCAAATGAGAGCTTAAAATAAATTTTTATTACAAATAATTAGTGGAATGATATATAAAATTTTGGGTTTAATTATATCAAATAAAATAGAAATATATTTCTGTAATATGATATCGATGCTTTTTGAAAGATTTATCAAAAATTCGGAAAATCTATTAAAGTTATGAATTTGATTTCCCGTTCTTTGCAACAACCATTTATGTTAATGATATATTCATTAATTTTATCATTTTATTATAAAAAAATGTTTTTTCCTACTTTTTAGTGGGGTACCCCATTTTGCCCCCCCCCCAAAAAAATTTTTTTTTTTCATGGCAGCAAAAATTTTTTTTTTGTTTCTTTAATTGTGATTAAAAAAAGAAAGATTCACAATATTTTAACCCTTGGAATCGAAATTTTTTCTTAGGTACCCCATTTTGGCCTACCCTACCGTAATCGAATATGAATGTTTCAATAAATGCACAAAGCGTTTTTCCTTTGAATAAAACAAATGTTATTTTTCTGATATTTTCGTCAAATGGCTAAATGACCCGTTCAGATTTGAAACAAAAGAAACTCTTTTCTTCAATCGTGTATTTATTTGTACGGCGATAAAAAAGAACTTTGTCGCGCGTTATCATATCTCGTGTGTCATCGGACGAGCAAACAATGAGAAGATTCTAGCAAGATTTCAAGTGGAACGCGCGATAGCGTCGACTCGAGTTTCTTGACAAGAACGTTTCAACTGTTATGCGATTCACTTTGGTCTCGACGCGCAGAGAACAAGACAATAGCAAACTTGGGAAAATGATTATGTTCCCGACTAAACTTCTATTATACGAGTGGTGGGTACAGTTAAGGCCAGAGGCGATCCAATTTACTTGATTTCCCTCGACGTGTATCTTTACGTTCACACTTTGTTCGCGGACAATTGCCAACATTTCGTCGCTGTAGATATAACCATCGAGATCCCGCGATTCTATCAATCGTTGTCCATTTCCCGTTCCGTAAAAGCCTTCGGAACCATTTCCATTGCGATCTTGGCATTTTCGGCAATACACCAAAGATTAAAAATCTATAGAGTTTGATGATACTTTTGAAGATGATATTGATATTGTGTTTCTTTGACATCCTACCGATGAGATTTTGTGTTACTGAAGTATATCGTTTTACAATTCTTACTCATAAAACAAAACGAGATTTTGATTTAAAATTTAAAATTGGTCTTTATTAGAACAAATTAAATTCCGATATGAAGTCAATGAAAAATCGCGCAACTTGCAATATTAACTGCAAAAATAACCAAGTATACTTTAGGACATTAAATTATTTGTGAAAAACATCAACGAAAAAGTTAATCGACGCGTTTTCGACAATTCTATATGTCGTCGTCGTATATATCGTCGATTCATCATTGAAATCTCATTTTGATTTGTAAACTTTTTAATTAATTTTTTTTTCAAATAACGGAGGTAACGAAGCATAATGAATCGATGGATTTACTACATCACTATACGGTGATGTTCAATACCGTGAGCTGATCGATCGTGTACACGCCATTATTTTCCATAAAACCAATTTATTCGGTAAACCACTGGCAATATTTTATCACTGGCCTTCGGCGCTCGTTTACCTCACATTCGTTCAAATAATAACGATCATATTCTACCGCGTGTTTCGTTCGCATCGTCGCTGTACGATGCCAAACAACCTGACGAGTAAGAGACTATTACATTTTTTTTTTCATTTCACCACTTTTCGGCTATTATTTTGTACCCACGAGGATAACGCGTTAGATCATATAGGTGAAATATGGACATTTGAAACCAATGAAATCAAAACAACGGAAAAGAACGAAATGTTGATAATTACAAAATTGTAGAGCGGAATTGTTATAAAACTCTTATCTCGATATTTAGATACCACAAAATGATGGAATGGAAATAATATCGCAAAAGCCAACAAAATGGAATAATAGTTCGTATGTTTACTGAGCGAGCAAGAAGTAAGGTAAAGAATAAACCATTCTCATTTGGAATCTGATGGAAAAGAAATATTGCTGTAACAAGGATATCCACGATATCATATTGGATCGTAAAATGTGCAAGCGTATAGAAACTTGGATGTTTGCTTGTTGAAATTATCAATTGGACAACATGCATGCGTGAGCAGTGACCACAAACTTTGCGAAATTCTCATTTATATGAAGCTTAGCTGTAGCGTTTTTGACCGGAGATTGATTTATCTCTTTTTCCTTTGCTATCCCAGAATAAGAGATAAAAAGAGAAAGATGAAATTCGAAATCATGGAAAGCTTCGAGCACAACCGGAAGGACGGTTCACGAGACAGCGAAGTAATGATACAAACTCGAAACGGAAGAGGAAACAAGTCCCCTGTTTTATCAATGTCTCCGGAGCTCGAATCTCGGAACAAAATTGACAAGTAACCAAATCATAAAATGTGTTACTCTGGATGATGTTTTTATTTAGTAAATTTTATGAACAAAAGCCTTTAATTTTTTCAATGTATATTTTATCATAAATAACTCAAGCATTGCAAATGGAATCAAAGATTAACAAATCAAAAAGCTATTATTATTGACAAAAGGGAATAATAAATTTATAGTCAGAACTGGAATTTTTTCGAAACATTTGAATGGTCTGAAAAAGGAGTCACGAATAGTTTGCGCTTTGGCTTTTTTGTAATTTTTTTATGTTGGTCTGGAGATGGAGAAATAAATACACAGAGAGTAAAGAAAAGTGGGAAGCATAAAATCGAAATAGCTGGAGATACTCTTGGTCCTCGTTTCTTCGTTGCCCTCACGGAAGAATGTACGATGGACCGTGGAAAATTGCAACGCGTGTGATATATCTGTGGCCGCGGCTGCAAAGAAAGAGAAGGAAAAAGACAGAGATAGACAGGAAATAAAAAGAGATAAAGAGAAGAAATCGTGGGTATATATGGCATCGCGACCACGTTTATTTCACATGTATCCATATTCAGGCATGGGAATGCGCGTGCATATGTACATACAGAAGCACGCGACAGTTTAAATCGAGAAAAACTTTCTTTCGCTGGGCGCCGTTAACGGGATGCATCTCGCAGCTTCTGGAAGCCGAGATCGTGGAAGAGAAGAGACGCGGATGTAAAGTTCCTTCGGATGGCAGTTGCGGACCAAAACTTGTAAGAGTCTCTCTTTCGTTGACTCTCTCTCTCCACGAAGCGAAGCGACGCGAAAACGATATTTTCGCGATTCACTATCGTTTCTCCCTGGGAGTCAGCCGGAAATTGGGAAAAAGCACGAATGCGAAGAAGGATGAAAATGTATTTATCCAAATACCCGGAGACTTTTTGTGTACATATGTAAGCTCTGACAAATGCGAGCGTTTCTCGGCAAGGCAGACAAAGATTCGAATAATGATATTGCGAAAAGTGGAGGAAGGGGCAAAGGCAGGAAGTAGAAAAGCCAAACGAGTAAGATATGACTTTTCTGGGTATATCAAAATATCTTCTCTCCCTTCCATCGTCCGTCCCGGTTATCTTATCTTTTGTACCGACGAAAAAGCAATTTTCGAGCTTCTTGATAGTCACGTCACGGATCGCGTGTCTTGATTCGAAAGTCTCGACTGTGCTGTGTTCTACGAGGCATGGGCTGTGCCTCCCCCAGCTCCTTCATAAAACGACGTTGCAGTTTTCTGGTCCAAGGGGAGATTGAACGAAACAAAGGTTCAAACGAGAAACGAGACTCTGCAGCTGGCCCTCCGAGACTTTCCTCCAGGTCTTCCCTCTTTCTCTCATCCCCTCCACAGAATCCCTCTCACTGTTTTTCTCTCCTTCGTTTATATGATGCACGTACTTCGAGCCGGTTATAAATCAAGGCAGGAAAGAGGCTAAGAAGAATTTAAGCTCAAAGAGGAGGGAAGAAAAACGAACGAAATTCACGAGCTGTTCAACATTCGCCAGACACAATTAATACGTTTTTTGACAAATTTGATTAGAGTTTCTAACCGCAGACGAGACGTTATCAAGGATATAAATGATTTTAACAAAAAATCTCAAATCAAATAAATTTTTTTTCTCGTTTTTATATCAGATTAGAAAACACGTCGCCGAAATTAGCATCACATGGACGGAGCGCTTGGTATATTCGCGATGCAATTATGAATTTATATTGAAAGATAACAAGAGCAGAGCAAGCCAGAGATTCTCTAATCTCCAATAATCTTCCTTTTGCCGAGCCAGCGACGAGACCCCCGGTAAGTATTTTCGTATTTCTCGAAACACATGAGCTACACGTTCCTGCAATACCGAAGAGTCCTTTTGAACGTTCGATCCTTTAACGAGGATAATAACTAATTATGGAACGTCAAATATTCCACGATAGCGATTAAGATTGGACGGAGAGGAAGAGATCGGGGTTGGAGAGAGAAGAGAAAATGCATTGACTCAGGAGCGTCATAGCGAACCAGTAAGACAGGGTGTACATGTATAAAATTTCGTGAGATGTGCATGCGAGTGTCTGTGTCTCCAGGCAGCTTATTTGAGAGCAGTCTGGCGGGCCCGCTGCTTGCCCTTCGAACTTTCCGAGTACGTAATCGTCTTATAGGTCGCACCCGATGGTAATGGCCATCGTTGCAAGACGTGCATTAATCTCAGAATCCTGGAGAGGCGATCCTCCTTGAGTGCGCTACGAGAGAATCGGCAACTTCGAGAGGGAAACGTCGTTTCCCCGCTGCTTTATATGCAACGCACACATTTCGCAAGAGATTTTCCGCAGGAATCGCTTCCTCCGGCGAAACGCCCGAGGCGAGAGGCGGACGGAGAAATTGCGCAAAAGGTTTTCTCTATCAGCGTTCTACCATCCGAAGATGAGAAAGTGCGAGGACATTACAAATTCTGGGTGAATGCCAGCCTAACTCTCTCCCTCTCTCATATATCTCATCCCATCGATTCAAATGAAAATTATGCTCGATATTTCGAATGAAATTGGCTCGTTAAAAAATCGGATCCATTACCCTCTCATTAACTGCATTCATTACTTCAATTCAATATTCCTATATATCATGAACCAAAAATATGATTTTCGTTCATCGTGCGAGAATTTTGATTCACTCTATACCAATTCACCAATATTGTTATAGATACAAATTTCGAGTCTTGAAGATTCGAATATTCTCTTATATTCGTCTTGAACAAATTTCATATTTATACATATATTCCACATGCAACGTATCCACTCTTGGCGTATATTCGCATCAGTAGTATATATTGAAGAGTCTAGAGTTCAGAGCGAATCGACGAAAAATTTTCTTATGAATTTCAAATGTAGCGGTCATCGAACCTCTGAAAGTCCGAAACTTGTGTTTACGAAGATGCCTCGCACGAAATTTTTACGGAGGCCGGTATGAACACATGAGACTAAAATATAACATATATATACATACAGGCACAGACACACGAGCGAAGATCGACATACGGAGGTCCCGAGCATCGAAATTTTCAAAAGGGAACGCTCACTGGTTTGTATGCAGCTCGGCTGAGAGCGAACATCGCCGCTCCTTCTTGGTTCCGGCAGCGTCTTTTCAGTCAGAGCGAGAATCCAGATGGAGGCGAACAATCGACAGATTCATGATTAAATAACTACAAAATTGACGTACCCATTTATTACACCGTACATGCACGATGCATTCGAAAAATTGCATTTATATCAAATTAAAAAAATACACCAGCGTGTGAAGCTTTTGTGTATACGCCGTGTATTTTTTTGTTGAATCTTTATAAAGAATTATTTGCCGTAAAAGGATGATATAGGTTTTCGTCTCTAATTTTTTTAAATTAAGGATTTGAAAAGAGCCGAAAAACGGCTGTGAAGAACGTAAAAATAATAACGACTGTAGCCTCGAATCGTAGACTATACATATGTAATCCCACGCTTCGCTCGAAAAGTTCCATTTCCATAATACGAGCGTAATTATGATATTTACTGCCTCTCATTTTTGCTTCAGGCTCAGCTCAAATTATGAAAAATGAAAGGATAATGGAAAAAGGAGGAGGAAATACGTTTCTACTTTTGCATATATAGATATATACGATACTATGCGAAGAGTCGGAGAGAAGATTACATGAAATATTCAATGGTCTGAAAAATGTTATCTCTGTTAAATATTTAATCAGAAATTGAATGAGATTGTATCTTGCTTGAAGATCCGCACGATCAAGCCTCGGTCGGTTTCAAAACTTGTTTTTTGTCTGGATGAGAAGACGAAGCGAGTAAATCTAGACCGGAAGTAGACGCTTCCTCACAGTCTGAATTATCGATTTTTGGACAGGGTTATGTTATCTTTGGTCCATAAAAAATTATATTCTGTCTCCTCTATAGCTTATTCTCGGAAGGACAAAAAACTGATGTGCAGATAAATATGAGATATCTTTTTCGTGGCGATTTGCGGAGCTGAGATTATTGAGAAGATTCCGTGCTTCAGTTGCGAATATTTTCACGTCTCGTCTGTCAGTGGATTGTCAAGATTAGACGCCGCGAGACGTGCACCGAATTTTCCTTTTCAAAAATTCAACACGTTTACGTAAATTTGAAAACCGCTGTTAAGGACGAAAAAAAGTGCACGATGAAAAAAATGAAAATCTTTATTTTTAATGGATTTCCAAGAATTTTTACTTCTTGAAAAGTAGATGGGCATAAATTCGATTTGTGAAATTAAAATTAAGTTAAAATAAGTGAATCTCGATAATTATCGTCGAAAAGAACAGGAATTGGGTCACTGCTCTATCAACGAGATTTGTTTTTTAACAACAGTCCATATTCAAGATAAGAGAATTTGATAACTGACAATTAAGGTTTTTGGCTACGGGTTCGAAAAGTTTTATTGGAATTAAAAAAGATCTGATGTAGTCTCTGGTATCGTGGAATCTTATCGAGAACCATCGAAGCGAAATAATGTTAAACCACTTTTAATTTCACTTATCTTTGCGACATAAAAGTAGCGATTATTTCAAGAGATATAAGAGTGATGAAAAGTAGAAAGAAGAACAAATCATCGATGAATCGGAGAAATGCGAAAAACGAAGGAAGAAGCAGTTTTTTCGCTCGATAAAGTATAATACCATGAAAAATGTTTGAAAAGATTTACGTTTTTCCATCGCAGAGAATTTCCAGAGAGAGAGAGAGAGAGAGAGAATGAAATATTTTTTCTCTTCATCCTCTCATATCTGTTCACGACGACTCAGAAGTTTTTGCTCTGTAGTACGGGGGTGGCCGGAAATTCCCTCTCGTCCATTACGTGATCGACGTTTCAGTCACGGATTTCTCATAACTCAAAAATTGCCTGGCAATAATACGGCGAACATAAATACATGTATATTAGCTGGGTGAAAAGCATATTTCTTTTACGAATACACACACTTCCCTCCCGAGAAATTGGAGCATTTTTTCTCGTAAAAGGATTTATCCACGATTTGTTCGTATAAGAAGCGAGCGATGGTGGAGAAAAAGCGCGAGTGGTTGGAGAGGGAGACAGAGAGGAAGAAAACATATATGGAAGTCTGAATTCACGTAACTCGATATATCTAATTCTTTTACTACCATTTTATCGGAAATGCGATACTGCCAAAATCCTGAATCCGCGCGGAACAATTCATCTCGTCCTTCTTTTTTTTATATAGGAAATAACGAACCGAGACGAGACGACGAAAGGAAAAAAGAAGTATCGAACAAAATCTGATACAGTAATCGAGGTGAATCTATAGATAATCGAAGTAATTTTACTGCGGTATTTTCCCAGATCGCAGAAAAACGAGGTGTACGAACAACCTTTCTTATCATCGATGTAGGAAGCCAACGAGAATGAGAAGAAGATCAAGAAAGAGAACTTTGCAATTGCGAATCGAAAAAGAAAAACATAAAAAAATAAGAGCGGTTCCCAATAGAGAACGAAGATAAGAAATAGGGAGGGGAGAGAGGGCTCGAATAATCCTGGCGACTTAGAAAAATCTCGAGTTTGTAAAAAAGTATCTGGATATATACCTGCGGAAATGGAAGTACTAAACCCGACCGACAAAGAATTGAAGAGAAAAAGAGAAGATAAAAATGAAGGAACGAAGGAAAGATAGGGAAGAAAAGCAAAACCTATTTTTCCCGGTATAATACGATGCGGTATCGACTATACAGGAACCCAGAAACAGAATCTTCATGGCGATTTACGTACACAGATATACGAGGCAAGGAATGCCCTTAACTGCCCGTAAGAAGCTACCTCTCTCGCTCTCTCCTCTCTCTCTCTCCTTCTCTCTCGTACAGACTCTTCTCTCGTCCGAGAATCTTGGAAAGCTCGAGAGTCACTTGTGAGAAGATCCAGCGCAGCAGAAAATCGCTTTGATAGTGCACACAGAGGTGATTGTGTAGCGTATATCAAGAAGAAAGGTGTGTATAGGTTTGGCCTCGAGATAGATCGATGCCCGGAAACGAAGCGACCTATACGGCGCCCGGTTCTCGTTTCCCGTCGCGGTCTTCAGCATCGCTCTTCTCTCGACCGACGCAGCCTCTCGTAAGAAAGTGTATCCTCAAGTGTTCGTGTGTCGCACACACTTTGTCCGATACCATCGGAATGCAATGTTCACATTCTTATGGTTCGCTGAGCGGCTTGTATCGCCATCGTGGTTACATGCTGAAGTGAAGTCCGCCAAAACGAGAGGTCAGAGAATGAGGGAGAAGAGAATCCTCTTTACCAGCATATCCAAAATTCCACGGCAATGAGGTAATTGGGAAGCTTCGAGTTAAGAATACTCATTTGAACTGATTTTTATTCTGATAAAGAAAAGAAAATCAGTGCAAAGAGGAATAGAAATACGATACCGAAGTTCCAAGTTTGCAGTTGGTAGGAACGATTGAGGTAGAAAATCTGTGACGGGGCGAAAATTGACGACGAAGAAAGAATTGTATGAAATCCCGACAGCGATTCCACGTGACGGGAAACGACAACGGAGAGTGGAAATGACAGACAGGGATATCGCGAAACCCGGTGGGCCAATCAGTGACGCGACGAGTTGAAAGTTTCTTCGGTCACACGTGTTCCTGTATACCAACAGCGGATTTAGGACTGGAGCGAATGAGGAATTCCGCGTGACTTTAATTTGGAGGAATCGTATTTCAGAGGGTGACGCGAGAAAGGAGAGATTGTTACCGAGGCGAATTCGCACTTTGTGTAAAACCGAGAGGGCCTATAAGTGCCTTACTAAGGTAGACACCCAGAGGCCCGCGTGTACGTTCACGCGGGAAGTATGCACGTTGGGATTTCGAGGAGAGTTAGAAACAGTGGAAAGTGTACGACCTCGGAGTTTATATCCGTAGGACGCGTGAGACTTCATAACGAGCGCGCCGAGTGTTATCGAGCTCCCTTTGCACAAATGAAGAAGCCAGAGCAGGGGAAGAAGGAGGACGAAGCTCGTAATTCCGAAGCAGCCAGCTACGGAAACGATGATGACACGGGCGAACGTTAATTTCGCGAGTCTGCGCCGCATGCCACGCTCAAATGAGGGAATATACGAGGAAAAACGAGTCGCGATATATTCATCCTCTCTTGTAACTACGCGAGTCTGTGTTTTAGGACGCGTTTTAGTAGCCTAGAGGCAAAAGCCAGTCAACGAATTCCGCTTTCCTCGATCTTGCTTTCGCGCTCTTGCTCTCACTTTTCGGAGCGAGAGCTTCGCCGATTTTACCACAGGATTATCTCTCCTTTTCAGAGGGTCATATCTGCACGATGAGATCTCCGTCAAACGGGCCAAGTCGCACTACCGCGCGCAAGCTACGGCACACAGGTGCGCACCCGCTTACAAACAGCCGAGATATAATTGCAAGAGACGTTTGCCAGCGAGCTGCGGATAAAGGGACGATCTACTGAATAGATGAGCGAAACTCGACAAACACGCGAGCTCGACTAAATCTCAACTAAAATGAGATATACTTTTGTGACAAACTCGGCCACCCGCAATCTCTCGCCCCGTCGACTCGTTTTACGAATCGCCACAGGGATTGAAATCAAGAGCGTTTTCTCATTTTTGAAATAAATCTAAAACTGAAAATTTTGAATTAATATGTGATAATATACTTCCTAATAACTTTCCAATGTGGTATGTTTATGCGTTTTAAAATGATGTTTACCCCATATGAGTTCGAGACGAACAGATGCAAAACGGATTTGCTATATTAAGAAATTTTTCGATATTTTAGAAAAAAAGAAGAGAATCACATACCATTCTTTGATGCAAAGAGAAAACTGTTCAGTTTCGACAAATGGTTCGATTTCATACGATATAGGACACTCGAATATCACTTTTTAAAATAAATGAAAAAACCCAAAAGTTTAAGGAGGTTCGAGCGAAACTTGTGATTCAAAGATGCAACTAAAATTATTTGTTGTTTTGGTCACAAAAAAAGCAGTGAAAATTCATTATTTTAAT
>JAPYYX010004663.1:0-13569 GCA_030522605.1 Cremastinae sp. B BG-2022a | reverse complement strand
AAAACTATCAACTCTCAAACATTTTCCTTGCTCTCTCAAACTCTCTCAAACGATTCTCAATAAATTAGGTATAGAGAGAATTGCTTGAGAGCAAGTCCACCGGCCAACTTCACAGAGGTCAAAAAAGGGTACAATAATTGGATGTGTAAAGTATGTAAGAAGGAAACAGAATCGCTGGAACACATCTGGGTATGCGAAGAAGCAAAGAAGAAGATAAAAACTAAGTGGGTGGAATTAGGGAATCCTGGGGAACCCAGAAAGCAAAAACCAAAGGAAACGTAGGAATTAGAATAGAATAAGAGAGAATATATGTATTTTTTGTTACTTTTTAGTTTCTACATGTAAAGGGCATACTCGTGATAAAAACTGTAAAGTTGTACGAAAGGAAAATAAACTAACTAGCTACTTGTTTATTGTTATTAATTATTAATTATTGAATAAAAATAACATAAGAGAATTTAACAAGTAAAAACTGAAATTATATCGTTTTTGCAGACATTTCCAATTTATCATCATCACATGAAAAAATATCCTCGGGGAGTTTACATCTCTTTATTGGACGAAAAAACTTGACATAAAAAACATTCTCATTTTTGAAAGTTAGTTTCATAAAGAATTTTCGATATAGACGACCTAAAAATAGAAGATACAAAATATTTAATTTCATTCGAGACAATGAGATAATTTAAAGGACAATTCGTCGATATACATAATATTCATATAAATAATACCATGGACTGAATGCAAATTTCGTATACTCAGTTGTTCAAATTTGCGGTACACACGTAACTAACGAATTCCAAAGTCGTTGATGTGACTATTCGCTTCATGAAATACTTTAAGGCCATTGTTCGATAAAAGTAAATTTTTGATAACTATATAATCTGCATATCCACGTGTTAATTTCTTTTTTAAAAAGAAAAACAGACATTTTAACCCTCCGTCTATGTAGGGGGGTTGATTGTGTCCGGGCTAAAAATTACTTTTCCGAATTTCTCGGAAATTTTACTTTACATTTGTTGAAAAAAAAATATTAAAAATAAAAATTCCCGTTCGTACTTATAAAGGGCATGCTAGAGATGAACCATGAATTTTTTCAGATGATTTTATCAAGAATTGTGCGCTTGATAGCGCGCCGCCGAAAACGATCCCCCTACATACGCCGAAGGTGCTAAAAAACCCTACATAGACGGACGGTTAATTTAACAACAGTGTTCAGAAATAAAATTTGTTCATTTTTCTATTCTTATTTTTTTGACATTACCATTTCGTGACAAAACCTGACACGCGTCTATACTTTTGTGCTCCAGTTATTTCAACTTTAAATACTTTATAGCAAAATTGCAATCTGAAAAAGTTAGTTTAATAAAATTCCATAAATGAAAGTTTTGAAATTTTTCATTTTTTTTAGAGCAACTTTAAATTTGGATCGAAATAATTTTTTGATATAATAACTACGTACGTCCTAGATGCAAATTTCGTTTACTCAGGTGTTTCAACTTTGAAAAATGTAACGAGTCACGAAAAACAACTGGAGCAAAATTTTTATGTAAAAAAACACCCGTTTTTTAATTATTCAAAATATTTAGGTAAAGGGGGCAAAATGGGGTACCCCAAAAATTTGATGAAAATTTTCAATATTTCAAAATTTGATAAAATTTAATATCAAATAGTTTTTTCTTTGCTAAGAACGTATTGTATTTGATTTTCTGAAAACATAATTAAACAAAAATTAAAATTAATAATCAATTAATAACATGAACAAAACATTTTTTTGGTAATGAAACTTAAGAATTAAAATAAATTACTAATTAATTAATTGAAATATGACGTCAAAGATAATAAGTTAACAATTTACAAAAAAAATTGTTTTTTTAGGCGATTCCTATTTCGTTCGCAAAAAAAAATTTTTCTCTCATGGGAGGTGAAAATTTTATTTCTTTCCGTTAATTTTTGTGATTAAAAAACAAAAGATTCAGCTTCATTTTGCCTCCTCCCCCCTCCCTATATGTATTCCCATTAAATTCGTCTCTAGGCTTATTCTGCAACTCATTGTGCGCTCATATATATATAGTAACAAAAATTTCGTTTTAGATCGATCCACGTGCAAATCTTGTATTATTATTGTAACGTTATGTTATGAGTTACAGTGTTGACACTCTGAAATGGTTATATAAATTCATGTATAAGAGTTTTTTGTGCTCTTGATGTGCTCTTCTATTGTGCATTTGATGTGCTCTTCTTTTCACAAAAATGTCATTATTAATCTAAAATAAATACCTATAATATTCAATATATATTATCCTTCACTATTTCTTTTTACCTACACCCTAATTTACAAACTTTTCTATAATAGCATGTAGTCTTAGCCTCATCCGGTACGAAAAAGCTGAGAGTCACAAAAGAACGTGACCACCCAGATTTCGGAAATTATACGGATTTATCAATTATTAAATAAATGTTCATGAAAGAATGGACGATATCGCCGTTCTTTGGATAAAAAATAATGTATCACCGATTTTTTGAGCTGAATTTTTCAATATTCAATTTGTAAAGAAAAAATTTCACTCGCGCCGACCCCATGTGATTTTTCTATCGCTCCACATTCATAATAATTCCATATGTTATATAATAATAATAGATAATATAATAGTAATAGGTAAAAAGAAAATAAGAACGATATCAGATAAATATATGGAGGCCAGCTGTGAAAGTTGCCTGCTTCGAGTCTCTAATATATCACTCACTTATAAATATTCTTATTTTATCATAACAGATATATTTTGAAGGTCATGAGTTAAAGCTATTTTTTTTCATCGTCATATACGTCTTATTATTAACCATAAAATTGACACCTAATTCAATACACATTATACTTCGTAATTTCTTTTTGCCGACGTCGCAATTCAACGACTTTTCGTATATAAAAGCGGGTTGTCCCAGCCTCATCCAAATCGTTTTATTACCGAAAAGCTGATCGTAAAGGATGTCGAAGCTTGCAATCTTCTTTATTTTGGCTGTCGCGATCACAGCGGTGAGTTATAATTTTCCGATAAATAAAAGTTCGAATTTCCAATAAGAATTTTTCTTGGAATGGTTTTATTTTTCTACACCCAGCATTTGTATATACGTATACACGACCGTGGTATATACTCATCAGCCAATTTCATCGACACTGATTACCGATATTTTTAATTCGAAATTGAAATTTAATTTTTTGTAATAAATATTTTTTAAAATATATTCGTGTTTCAAAAAAACAAAAAACAATCATTCTTTTTTCTGAATCAAGGTGGCCTGCGAATCCCAGGCGATCAACAAGGTTGAGAGGGTTGCGCGTGCAATCGAGTTCCCGAATTTCCGGAATTTATTTGCAGATTCTGAAACGGTGAGTAGGAACAGCGTATAAAGGTGTGTAAACACGGTCCGAGAACTGTGTTCGAGTTCTAGTGAGAAAATTTTTCGATCTTCAAATTCCGATAATTCGTCCAATAAAGTTACAAAAAACTCGCATAACATAACATTTTTGAGCTTCATTAATAAATTTTCCGTGATTTCTCGGCGGAAATTGGAAAATATTACAATCGAAAAATTTTGTTACCAAACTCGGACACATTTATAAAGAAACTCGGATCGTGTTCACACACCTTAATACATTGTGCACCGCGGAAAACAGCGTGCATTGTGCACAGCGGAGACGAGAAATGGCGAATTTAACGCCACGCGCGATGTTTACAGCACAAGGCGAAGACGAGTGCTGATGTAAACATCGCGCAAGGAGTTATATCAGCTCTCGTCTTCAAGGTACACACAGTAATTTATATACCAAGACGAGAATCTCGTCCCCAAAAGACGCTCGAAAAAGAGAGGAAAACGCGGTTGCGGTATATAATAGTACATTTAGCACCGCGGAGACGAGGATTGGCGAATTTAACGCCGCGCGCGATGTTTACAGTCACGCAAACATCACGCAAAAAGTCATATGAGAGCTCTCGTCTCCAAGGTACACACGATAATTTATATACCAAGACGAGAATCTCGTCCCCAAAAGACGCTCGAAAAAGAGAGGAAAACGTGGTTGCTGTATATGAAAATATTTTTTAAGATAAAATACATTTTTTTCTCTGATCGGTAATAATTTCGAATACTATGATTGAAATGTATACTCAAAGTCAGATCATATTAACATTATCGTTCGAAAGCGGACTTGTGGGAAAAATCTCCAACATTTTTGCAAAAGCCCCGAGTCAATAAATATTTTCTGGATTCTAAGAAACTTTCTACACCGTATTCCCTCGATAAGATTTTTAAGTTTTTTTTTTTAACACGCTGATCAGTTAAAAAAAGTGAGCAGCGAATTTCGAGGCGGCCTAGACAACGCTAAGAACAAGTTATCGGAAGGGTTCGGGAATGCTCTCGATATCGGCCTCAAGGAATTCGGTAATACTCTCAAAAACAACGGACACAAGCTCAGCAATGCTGTCGATACTGGCTTCGACGCTTTGAAGGACAATGTCGAGACGGTCAAGAGCAACGCGAAAGAGTTCGAGGGTGGTCTCTTCAACAACTTGAAAAAATAGATCATTTCAAACGAGCCGTAAAAGCAAAACTGTGTGAGTTGAAAAATTCAGTATTCAATGATGAAATGATGAAAACAAAAAAAAATTAAAAAAATAATGATTGTTTAATATAATAAACAATCATTCTATTTAAGAAATTTATTGCATTGACTTCATCAACGACGAAATTGATTTCACTGCCAAATAATTATGACTTTCACACAGAGGTACGATGTACGGCCAAAATTCCTGTACAAAAACAGAGTGAACGCCCCATAAGTCGACGACCTGATGGTTCCTGGAATTGACTCTGTATTTAGAATTCTATGTAAAAATTACTTTTCTTTCAATAAAAATTATGTTTCAAACCGTGAAATGTTTTTCCCGTATTTTTTTTCCTGTATGAAAAAATACAACAAAAAATACAATTTTGAAATAAAATTTAGTTAGAACAAGTAATAGTTCCATATTGCATGTAAATTTCGATGTATTTATAATGTTTTATATTTTATAAAATTACATTATTCTATTGGATTCTTTATTTTGTTGCTGGTTTTGTAGTATAGTTGTACTGTAGTACTGTAGATATAAGATAAGAAGTATGTACTGTAGACGCTATTAAATGTTGTTTTAAATTTAAAAAATACTAAAGGATATATATTCACAAAAATATTGTGACATGAACATTACACTGCAAAAAAATATGATGTATATTATGTTAATGAAATACATAAAAAAACTATCCAAAACATATGTGTTTTTTTTTAACTCAAATATATTTTATATTAATTGTCCGGAAATTTTATAAAAATTATGATGAATTTTTTTGTATTTTCAATATCTTTGTAGAATGATACATAGTTCAATATATTAAAATTTTATATACATTTTTATATACCTCATCTTATATCTAAAATCAAGATAACGTGTGTTGGAACGAGTCATGGCTCATCAGCGTTCCGGCTGCTCTAGTGTAAATTTCTTATAAAATTAAATTCTGAATAAATAAGGAATCAAATAGAACATTATTATCTAATATAATATAAAAATGATTTTTTTTACAAAGAATTTATATTTTTGCTCTATAAAATTTTAACTGTCCGCCAAAAATTCACCGCCATGTTGGAATTCGCAAATTTTAGCGAATAACGTTTTTGAATAAAATCACTCGAACCGAGAATTGGCCGTTATAATTATTGGAAAAAATAATTTCTCACTTTTTTGCTATTCGTATAAGAGTACAAAAGTTTTCGAAACATTTTTTTCTTCGTAGAAAAAAGAATAGGAAAAATAGAACAAAATAGTAAAAAGGGCTATCGAATTGAAAGTCCAAACGACTCTCAAAATCGATTAGCAAAAAAAAAAGAATTGCGTGAGAATATCATAAAGGCTAACTTCACGGAGATGAAGCGAAAGCCGATTCCCTTTGCTGGCCGGATTTCCCTCTGTCGAAACGTGGAAAATTGTTCATCATGATGCAGGTTCCAGCAGTTTTTATGGATTTACCTCCTGAAGATCAAGTAAGACCTTTATTTTTTGTTATAATAATCTTTAAAATTTATATAAAAAGGCACCCGAAAACATTTACGATAATGCTCGCAGAGTGTATGCCGGACTGCATTTTGAGGTTATGTATAACGAAGCCTCTAACGATTTCTCTTTTATAATTGACAAATAATTCCAGGCACAGGAGTTGAGAATTTATTTCAAAAGTCTGGGAGCAGAAATAAGCGACGAGAAATCCCCGAGAGGAATCGAAGACGATTTGCACAAGATAATTGGTGTTTGTGACGCTTGTTTCAAAGAAGGAAATGAAACAGAAATTGAGACTATCCTCAATGACATTGTTTCCATCATGATTCACGTAAGAATACAAATTTTGTTTCTATTAAAACAATCTTAACTATTATTATTAATAACTCATTTATTTATAATTTTATCAAATACAGATTCCAGTGGAACGAGCCGAAAATTTGATTTTAGCTTTTTGTGAAAAGCTCAAAAAAGCTCGTGGCCGAAAACTTGGATTAGTTTGTCTGAAAGCGTAAGTTTTTGTTATAAACCTGTATAGTGTCATAGTAAATTCAAGCAAATGATAATATTTATATTCGCAGACTTTGGTTACTCTTTCAATCGTTGGAAGAAAAATCGCCGATGAGATATCACGTTTACTATCATCTAGTTCAAGTCGCCAGAAAAGTTGACCAGGTGAAAGCTGTTTATAGCGGGGTTGAGCAATTCAAAGAGCAATTCAAAGCTTTTCCACCAACAAACGAACAGATGCAAAAACTTTTACGTCTGCTGCACGAAGTTCTTCTTAGCTGTAAGCAGGGGTGAGTGTGCTATTTTCTTTTTCTGTCAATAATAATGTGATATTAACGTTAATAAAAATTTATTTAACTTTAGTGACCAAGCTGCTGCTGTTATGGTTGAACTATTAGGCACGTATACAGCAGAAAACGCATCAGCGGCAAGAGAAGATGCTCAACATTGTATCCTCGCTGCTCTAGCAGATCCGAATACCTTCCTTCTTGATCCGCTGCTTGCACTGAAGCCTGTCAGATTTTTAGAGGGAGAACTTATCCACGATCTTCTTCTAATATTTGTGCAAGAAAAATTGCCCGCGTACATGACGTTCCACAAAAATCATAAGGAATTTGTCGAACATACGCTTGGTTAGTAAATATTTTTGTAAACAGTCTATTAGTTGGTTCAATTCAATATTTCATTGGATCTATTAAATATGGACGAATCAATTAAATATTTCATTGGAAATGGCCATCTTTTTTTTCAGTGTTTTAATGTAAATTAATTTTTAATAATTTACTGTGATTCAGGTTTGAACCATGAGCAAAATATGAAGAAAATGAGATTGCTCACTTTCATGCAGCTTGCAGAAACTAATCCGGAAATGTCGTTTGATGTTATACAATCAGAACTTCAAATCGAAGAAGCTGACGTGGAAAGCTTCATTATTGATGGTAAGAAAAGATTATCTAATCATTAATATATTATACCCTGTGTAAATGTTTCTTTCTCTCGAGCGTGTTTAAAGTCGAGACCATCAATACCAGGGTAGATGAAAAGAATCAGTACTGGCTCAATCGTTCGTCTGCAACTATTGAGTTATCGTAGAATTCGACATTTTTTAAAAATAGAAACAGTCAACCTTAAAATATTCTTACCGTTCACTGATTCTCAATTAAATATTCTAGTTCTGAAGACGAAACTTGTACGAGCACGTATGGATCAAGCGGGTCGAAAAGTTTTGATCTCGAGCACTATGCATCGAACATTTGGTCGCCCGCAGTGGCTGCAGCTTCGAGATCTTCTTGCTGCGTGGAAGACGAACCTGACGGCCGTCCAGGATGGCATGAAAACTGTGGCGGCTGCGCAAATGGATCTCGCAACAAAAGCGAAAGCTCCATTGGCACATTGATGTAAATCCATCGACTAATACTTGCAGCGAAGAAATGAAAAATAGTAAGCAATTGTAAAGTCGGCAAATTGTATAAATTTGGGGATGTGTATAACACCTTTTGAACTTGCGCTCTCATTCTCGATAAGATATGAACCATCGAACCACGTGACAACAATATTTTCTACAACAGTGCAACAATCTCTTCTGAGAAGAAGACAATGTGGGAAAAATAAAAAATCATTTCAATACGATCCATATATTTTTTTCTTTACTTCAATAGATCCTTCTTATGATACATGATATAAGAGTTTTTTTTCTATTATCCTCATTGTACAATCCTTTTATACGTCGCGTATTTCTTATGTGAGCAACTTTTTCGACTCATCGGAACGCGTTTTGCACTCGAAAAAAAAAAATTAAAAATAGTTCACAGTTTGTTTATTTTTTCACAATGACAAAGCTGGATAACATTGCTTTTCTTAACGAATTATGAAGATTCGATGGATAATCGTTCATTAGTAACAGAGGGTAATTCGCAATGACGCAAAAAAATCCACAGAGATGAATTGATTTTCTAAACTTTCAAATGCTTTAAACAATATGAGATGAATAATCCAACCTTTCCGATCTGTGAAGAGATTCTTCTGAAATGTTATAAATGACAACAGTGTTAATGGAGAATGATAAATCAATTGCCAAACCCCCTGACTACTAAATGTTAAGGATTTTAATAAAAGTACCGTCATTGTCATCCAGTTGCCTCATAACGTAGTACGATAAAACAATGTACTCTTGTTGAAAACGATTCATGAAACTTGAGTATCAATTATATATAATCTTGAGTAAAAAAATCTATTCTACGTTTGGACTATCAGTAGTAGCAATAGGTTGAATGTGTTTACATTAGTAATTGGATTCGAATATTATCAATTATATCAGTACGACAGTAAACTATAATGTGCGCGCGACTAATCTCAAACGCAACGCTTCGGTGGTTTTTTATCAAAGAAGAAAACAATCAATGCTACAACGCAATATATCATTCGTTCCAGAAGTCATTACTTCGATCACTAAAACATATATAAATGTTAACAGCCAGCGGCTCAGGTCAGTTGACATTCTTTTCTTTTTCTGTCTTTACACATAGAAAAATAAATGGAATCTTCAATTAATCGACAATAAAAAATATTACAATTTACAATCATACGGTAAGGCCAATACGCATTTTTTTCAATAGCAAGCATGCCAATTCGTCTTTGTTACATGGAAACGGCTAATCCAATCTTACATTTATTTAGGATTAAACTAGAGCCGAGTGTAAAGGATTCACTTTGAATAAACTTGATTACAGTCGTTCGCACGTTACCGCTAGACGCTCGAAAGTATATAAATGTTTACAAAAAAAAAATGAACTTCAGAAATGAATATTTGTCTTTCGTACCATCGTCATTACTCAAAAAATCCTGAATCACACAACTGACTTTAGAGTTTGTCAAAAAATTACGCAATTTGTTTTTCGTAACGAAACATGATAGTTCATGGAACAAAAAAGGCAGAAAAGAAATAAAAATAGCAAAATTAACAACCCCTCGAGCAATTCTTCTTTTACGCTCTGTCTTCTTGTTTCTCGCAGACCGAACTATTCAGCCTCTTCATATATTTTTTTCGAAATTTGTCAACGAAATCTGCAATATATTTTTCGCACAGCGATCGATTAATTATAATTGTTTGCAAAAAATCAGTACAAAAAAATTGTCATCAATATTTTTTCGACTCGCAGGCAACTAGCAATGTAAGTCCACAGGTATGTTCAGTAGAAGAAAACAATATTAAAAAATATAAAAAGGCAACAACGAATGTTCGATTCAATCAATCGCACCGAATTGTTGCAGTGTTTAGTTTTTTTTTTTCAAGACACAATTGTTCAAAAATTGTTTCAGGTAGAAATTGAAGCTTCATAGAAATGTGCAAAATTATCCGAAATATTTATTGCTGTTTTCTGAGTTCTCTTCGTTACTAAAGTTTTCTCAATTTCTACTTTATAATCTCGATAGTTCATGTTCTCGGTGTACGAGTGTAGCTAAAAATAAATTATCATGATGAAAGAAAATGATTTTTTCAGTACATTTTGTTTCGACACTTTCACGTACCCGTACGCACAGATAATACGTCGGACCTTATTATTTTATACTCTTGTCTCTTTTGCAATATTTTTTTTTTGATATTGTATCTAAAAAACATAGCCTCTGTTCTTGCCAGTAAAAGCTGGATACGAGGGTTCATTTCATTTGTATTAAAGCTTCTTCATACAGCTATACAAACACTATGATTATACCATTCGAAGTATTAAGGCATTAATAATCGCTCAATAATTTCTACGAGATACTCAAAGACTCGGATTTGTCTCTTACTTTATTTGTTAACGGATACGGCTTTTTTTGACACAATCAGCCAGTCTCGTGGTCACACGTTCATTTTCTTGATCGAACTAATGTGATGTTTGCTCGGCAACTAATAACCGCTGACTGTAATTCTTATCGTCGTAAAACTCAATCGATCTGTTATTGGATAAGGTCACCGTCTGAGGATCGAGATTGCAGCTGGGCTGAAGTCAGATCTGCGTTGAAAAACGTGGTCGTGGCAAATCTCCAAAAACTGTGTCACCATGCACGCTCTTCGCCAGTGCTTTGATCGAAGCTCGAATATTGTGAGGATCGAGTGGATCTCTGGACAACTGTGGAATAAAAATAAATAGTAATTAATATTATTGTGCAATATACATAAATTTTTATAAAAAATTATCATTCAAATTGTTTAATTTTCACCTCCTCTTCATCCTCATCCTGAATAGTTCTTCTCACAAATGATGGGAAGGCAGGTACACTGACAGGCAAGGATTTTGCCAAAGTAGGATGTCCACCTCGTTGAGCTCTCGGTATCTGAATTTCTTCTTCATGACCTGAATCTTCTCGTTACGAGGAGATTATATAGAACAGAAATCCGTTAGTTCTCTTTGCAATGTTTAACATGATATAGTATTTTGATAACACAATGAGAAAAATAAAATAAAATAAAAGGAATCACATAAAAAAATCATCAAAATGTGGTAAGACGTTAATGTGGAGTGAATAAGTTACGGTTTTTTATGTTCCATCAAATTACAAATTTCGGTATAATTAAACAAAAAAATATACTGTATACTTTAATAAATAAGAACATTATTGTTCAACTACTCGAAAACTATGTGGGCTAAAAGTTTATAAAATATTTATGTACACAGATATTTTATACTGAAGAGAAATATTTGAAAAAACTTCGCATCAGAACCGCAAGAGACACGTGTTGCAAATAAAGAATATTTTTCAATAATTCATTATGAAAAAGTCACTTCCGACAGGGTTTATACAGCTCATATAATTATATATCAACTCACCATCAGTTTCAGACTCATCCTCGGACGGTTCCACTTGTTCCGGAGTATCTATATCGTCCATTCCTTCAATTGAAAACATTATCTCTGAGCCGTACCCGCTTGATTCGTGACTAAATAATTGCAATCTGTCTCTCCTTTTGTTATCACCGTTCTACGAGAGGTAATTTAAAAAAGTAACATTAGAATCTAAGTCTTGATGTAAAAAAATAATTTGAAGCTATGATTGATGTATTGACCATTTGTAAATGGGCTGGATGTTTGGCCGCTGCCTGATGCCTTATGCTCGGACCAGTTACAGCAGCGGAGGCGAATTTCGGTGATTTCATGGGTTGCGCTATTGAGGTAGTTGGATCAACTCCGTCGGGAGAAGTGACTGATTTTTCTACTGTGTTAGTCGTTGCTTTTCCATTTTCTTCCGTCTTGCAAATCAACCTGAAAGAAAAGTGAACGATTCTATTTATATCGATCAATAGATTTTTACGGATTCTTACAGTTCAATGTTTCTTTTTTTTGGGGATAAGTTTTCGAAAACGTAACATGTCCAATTACGTTGACATATTGTACACGTGTTCGATTCCACATCCTATAAAGAAATTCTTATTGTATTTTAGAAATTTCTGAACAAAAGCGACAGAGATCAGAATGTTTTGAGACTTTGCAAAAACTTTTTTAACATGGCATAGCTTAATTTGTCGACTTCAGGCATAAGAAAATTTATTACTCAATGATTCAAGAATTATGCAAACTATCATTGTCTTCTACTTTGATTCGATTTTTATAATTGTTCGACTCCGCATATGTTTTACATGTAGATCTCTTTTATTTTCCACTTCTGTCCAGAAAAACCTTGAATAGTATTTTCAATTGTAAAGTTTGTTTCACCACATACAAGTATACCTATAATCTTGCTTGTACCTCGTCAAGACAGTATGTTCGGAGTGTGCTTTTTCCCGGAATTCTTCCAAAAATTGGTACTGTTCGGCAGTGAATGCACGAATTTTTTCTTCAACCGTAGCGGCTTGCCTTTGGACAGCCTCTTCAAGCTGCTGCTGAAGTCCTGCCAATGCTGTCTGCAATGGCCTCGATAATTGGGAAACTTAAATGAAATAAAAACAGAAGTAAATATCACCAAGAGCAATACATTTTTACACATCTAGAATTTTACTATTTCTCTGAAATCATTGTGAAAAAGATCAAAATTCTCACGATATATTGAACTGTCATAGTATGAGATGAATAACTTTGAGTCTATTTGTTGTTTATTGGGCCAAATGCCAAATTTTCATTTTGTAAACACACGGATCACATGGTTTTACTTGTTTTAATTTTTGCAACCAATCCACATATAGACATTATATTTCATGCCCATTATTGAAAAAAACTAAGAAGTAATTAAATGTCAAATGATTGCAAATATAGTGTGTCTTAAAATTTTCATTTCACCAGAAAATTTAGTCGGTGGTTCAAGGAGATCGGCATCATCCATAGTATTGCTTGCAATTACTATCCTGAATACACGACTGTAGTTGGGACTAACTTTTATTTTCTCTATTTCATCAGGTGACATCTGCAACAAGTAGAAAAAAATTTTAAATGGACGTTCTTTAAAACAATACTTGTTTTAAAATACTCATTTGAAGAAAGTTCACTTGACTAATTATTTACTCTGCAATATATACACAGTGAATTTTTCATTATACATTCGAACCATATGAAATTGCTTGTCACTTGTTCATGAATAAACTATTACCATACCAACAACATACATTTTAACAAATAACCACATAGCGAACTGTAGTATGTGCGTATTGTCATTCAAAGTTATATTAAGGTATTTCTAGCGCGAGGCGAGGTATGGAAATTTTCATCTCGTTTTTTTTCATATTCCAAGTGGACTGAGCATTTAACTCCATTAGGAAAAGTTATTGCAAATCAATTAAAGAAAAACATACTCAATATTCAAATCGATTCTACGTAAAATTTATTTGTTATATAATAAACAAAATCATAATAATTCTTGTCTTCAAATTTTTGTAAAAAATTAATTGAAGCTTCTATGATGTTATATAAAAATGTGTGCAAAATTTCAATAAGCTTCACCGACCGAAAAATCGAGATACTCGTCGTTAATATCGTGATATTTAACACGGGCTCTT
>JAPYYX010004651.1:0-11192 GCA_030522605.1 Cremastinae sp. B BG-2022a | reverse complement strand
AATAGTAGCCAGTTTGTATTACTCTGAATGTTACACTCTTTATTTCTCCTATATAACGTACACGCCCGTTCACTTCGAGTGTCTCCACACGACTGGCTCGGTTTCCAGCTTGTCGCGGTCAGCGGCAGAGTGGGGGAACGGTCCCCGCGCTCACAGCGCCAGCATACCGCGCCAACACGCCATCTCCTCACGTACTCGACAAAGCTTTTCTCACACTCTCTCCCTTTGTCGAAGTCGTCGCAGCCCTTGTTTCATTCTGTGAACATAAAATACAATTAATAATATTTAGCTGTTGCTAATTAATCCTCTGAGGTACGTAAACTCTCTCTCAGCCAGAGGCTTCGTCATAATATCGGCTAAATTTTCTTTAGTAGGTATCCAGAAAACTTTGACTTTCTTCTCATCGACACACTGCTTTATAAAATCTCCGTGTGATTCTGCCATGGGTTTTCTAGTTCCCGTTTCTTCTCTGAATGATAAGTCTCTTTCGATATTATTTATACTCTGATCGAAAGTTTTGAGTTTGTGGCTCCCGTCCATTTCAGTGCAGTCTCTTGCGGATCTGTTGTCGCACCATATATTGATGGGAAACAAAGTTCGACCTATTATGTATCGAATTGACTTATCTAGCGATATCACCTCTTGACATGCATCGCTCATGGCTAAGTATTCTGCCTGACAGGTGGACAATGTCGGACAGGACTGTTTACGACTCCTCCAAGCAATAACATCTCCGAATAGTTTTATCACATATCCGCCAGTGGATGTCGAATTCTCACAGTCTCTGAAACTAGAATCTGTCAATGCTTCTAATTTGTCAGACATGGACGTTAACTTTATTCCAAGACTGGTTGAACCTCTCAAATATCTAAATATTCTTTTTACATCGTTCCAGTCTTGTTCAGTGGGCTCTAGTTGCCTCCTTGCCAGTTAGTTTACCGCAAAGGCTATATCGGGTCGTGTAGCATTTGCTAGATACATCAAACTTCCGATGGCTTCTCTGTACGGCACCTTTTTGATTTCGCCCGTTAACTCGATTAAGTTTTTCTGCATCATTACTAGCAACTAGCATGTCGTCTACATACAGTACTACCATAGCTAGTTTACCTTTTTGTCTCCAGGTGAACAGACATGGATCGTGTAAGTCGTTTTCTAGACCTAGCTTGCGTATTTCCTCTGAAAATTTCTTGTTCCATTTTTTCGGACTTGTCTTTAATCCGTAGAGAGATTTCTTTAATTTGTATACTCTGATGAGTCTCATTCTTTCCGTTGTATTGGTTCCTTCTGGTATTTCTATGAACACCTCTTCGTCAAGCTCTCCATTCAGAAAGGCTGTCTTTACATCCATTTGACACACCTCCAGATCCTCTTTATTGATTATGGCAATGGTTGCTCTTATAAGTGACAGTCTTGAAACTGGTGCGTATGTTTCTTTCAACTCGTATATGTTCTTGTCTTTAAAACCTCTTGTTACTAGTCGAGCTTTGTACGTGATAGTGCCGTCGCTATCAACTTTCTTCTTAAATACCCACTTTGAATCAATTATATTGGGCCTTTTACCATTCGGTTTTTCTTTTGGTCTCTCGACTATCTCCCATACCTTGTTCTCTTTCATCGAGTCTAGCTCATCGTTTATGGCTTGTATCCACAAGTTTCGATCCTCTGAATTTACCGCCTCTTCATATGAGATGGGGTCTTTTTGTATAGAAGCTAGAAGAATGTATCCCAGTTCGTCTTTTTTCATATCTTCATTTTCCGAAATCTTTGTGTATCGAGCAAAGCTGATATCTTCAATTCTCTTAGTCTTGCTTCTTGTAGTGGGGCCCAGGTTTTGATCCGTATGATCAAACCTTTTACTTTTCTGAGGGTCTTGTTCGTCGTTGCCTGTATTTGTTTTTTTCGGTCTTCCTCTTTTCCTCTTATTACCTTTGCTCGCCTCTGAACTTTCTGAAACGACTTCATTATTTATTTTTACAGTGTTCTCTGATCCTTCTGGTTGTTTTTGTTCTGAAAATTCAATGGGCATGTTAAAATCACTCATGTTTGACGTCTCTAGCTCTTCTTTTTTCGCTTCGCTCTTTTTATAGGTGTCTTTATACGTCAATTTCTCTAAAAATCTCACATGTCTTGACTCAAGGAATTTTCTTGAGCTGGGATGCCACAGAGTGTATCCAGTGCCAGTGTGCCCTACCAATACAGCTTTTATTGACACATTGTTGAATTTACTCTCTGTTTTAGGTAGCTTAATATAAGCAATGCACCCGAACCTCCTTTTTTGTTCAAAGTGACACCTAGCTTTGGGTGAAAATTTTCGTATCGGAACCTCGTAGTCAATTGACTTGTGAGGAGTGATATTATAAGTGTGCACAGCTTCTTCTGCTGCTAATTCCCACATGCTTGCTGGTAATCCAGAATCGCACATGAGCGCTCTGATTGTTCTCTGAATTGTTTTATTAAACCGCTCAGCTACTCCGTTGAGTTCTGGGGTGTACGGCGAGCCACTGTCAGATTCAATGTTTTCCTTTTTCATAACCTCTGCGAATCTGCCGCCCATGTATTCGGTACCTCTGTCCGACCTTACATAGCACACTTTTGCGTCTGAATCCAGAAGGTTTCGAGCAGATATCAGAAAGTCTTCAAAAGCACGCCCTGTTTCATCTTTCGATTTTAGGCAGTATATTTTGGCATACCTAGAATAGTCGTCTATAAAAGTTGCAATATACTTTTTCCCCCTTGGCCATGAGGTGGGTTTGATTGGACCCATCAGGTCCGAGTGTATTATCTGTAATGGTCTTCCTGCTCTACTCCGATGTTGTTTAAGGTAGTTCGATGACAAATGCTGTTCCAAGATTAAGGCACAAAAATTTGAGAAACAATAAATAAATAGATGAAACGTTATTGTGCGAAATTTGCACGTAATTTACCGTCTGGTTTCAGAGATATTAATTTTTAAAAATTGCGTTTTCTCCATTCACAGACAGCGGTATACATTGGCATATCGAGCAGCGTTATTTATTTTCCATTTTTTTTATAACTTTTTTCCAAGATTTGAAAACCAAAAACGATCGTCAGATTCTTATTAATCTTCTGAATACGTACGTATGTGAATGAAATATAGTAACCGTAAAAAAACATTATGAAACATTAAAAATGTGTGATGAATGATGGGTTAAGGGGTAAATCTAACCTCACTTCTGTTACGCACAATTCGTCAAAACTGTAAAAATATGAATTTTTTTATTTAAAACCTGCCGAGAAATAAAAATTATGTTGAATTGTGATTTTAGCAATGATAAATGGATAATTTTAAGGCCATTCCTAGATTAAGCTATTTCATTTAGTTGCTAGACACTCAAAATCTCACGTAGCCGTCATCGAACTACCTTAGATGGAAGTTTTTCCATTTTAGACAGCATGCACACTTCGCAATTTCTTATTGAGTCTTCAAACCTAATATGCTGTAAACTCTTTTCTTTCTTCTGTAGCATTTTTAAATAGTTTAAGGATGCGTGACCCAGTCTGACGTGCCACAGCATCGCTTCGTTCTGTTTAATTTCAGAGTTTGTTATGTCAAGCGGGTTCTGCACGAAAATCTCTTTTAGATTCGCGATATCGTTCACGTCGTCTACTTTGATTGTTTCGTGAACCGTCAGATCTGTGTCACAATCCTCAGCTTTTTCGACTAAATTATCGGATTGAGCGTTTATTTCAATGAGTTTTCCGGACTTCTCCCTCCGAATCACAGACTCTTCTTCGATTAGTATGTCTTCATTGCGTCTTATCTCTTCTCCCTCCGGAACTGCTATCCGTTTGACTCTACTGATTGTCTGTGACTGTTTGGAAAATTCATTTTCTATTGCTAGGCACGCTATACAACTGTAGTTGTCCGATTCGTTTGTATATACGCGTTATTTTTGTTCATTCCCTTTTTAACTTCAAATCTAACCACCCAGTTGGGTTTCTCATAGATTCCTTCAAATATGGTTTTGTCATTTACTTTGTCATATACTCGGAATATTTTTTCATCTAGATATATGCTAAACCCTGCATCTACTAGTCTTCTCAAGGAAAGAAGATTTTCAGAAATTTCTTTAGCAGCGATTACATTTGTCAACTTGATCGATTTTTCATCAAGGATGTTGTTTTTTAACAAAAGATCCCCTCTGCCATCAATAACAACGTCAGCAAAATCATTCTTGTTTGCACTCTTAATGACTCCCCCTTTAGATATTTTAAAGTCGCTCAAAATGAAACTTTTAGTGACAATGTGTTCAGTCGCTCCTGAATCTGCTATAAACTCAATGTGTCTCTTATCGTTATTAAACTGTTCATCGTTACCTTGATCGTCTTCATACTCTTCTTCATATTCACCCGCCGTAGATTGTTCCTCGTTGTATTCAGCTCTTCTAGCGGTTGAACGGCCTCTGGACCCTCGATGATTTCCTCTGCCTCTGGACAGGCTTCTACCCCGGCTCCTGTTCCCTCTCGAGTTCGCTCTGCCTCTGCCGCTGTTAGTCTGCTGGTTGTTGAATTTACTCATTTTGGCTGGAGGCTTGTACTGTTCTTCGTCTCTGTTGTTAAATCTTTTATTTTGTGGTTGAAACGAACGATCGGGTTTATTCGGACAGTCATCTCCTTTGTGGTTCGTTTCGAAGTTGCACCAGTAGCAGAACCAACGGTTTGAGTTTAAAAGGGGGCATTCTTGTTACCAGTGTCCGGTTTTGTTGCACCGGAAACATTTGCTTTTATTCCCTTTAAATTTGTGCGCAGTTGCTCTGGATGCTGTCGCTTCTCTGGAATCAGGCTTCTTTGCCTCGGCGTCGTTATCCTCTTGTATGCGTGTCATGAGTTTTCTCAGAGCTTCGAGGTTCATTTCTTTGCCTGTGGTTGTGATGACTGCAGAATCGGTTCGGCGTACTTCAGGCATGACTCCAATAATAGCTTGATAAAAGGTGGAGCGCTTCTCTTGATCCGTCAATTTCTGCGGATCATCGCTTAGATCGTGCTCTCTTATGATTTGATCAAATCTTTCGATGAAATCGTGGACTCTTTCACCCTTGTTCATCCTGAAATTATACAGCTTCGTTCTTATTGCCGTTGGTGTTGAGTTAACCTCACCTTTTCTGCAGTCTCGTAATTTTTGAAGAATCTCCATAGGTTCAGTCAGCCCCAAGATTTTTTTGTGATATTCTTCATCGATGTGGCTGATGATTATGTCCTTTACGGAATTTTTCCTCAAAGTTGTCTCTATCTCAGAAACTCCGGTTGGCTGCGATATTTTGGCATCTATGAGATAAAGCAACATCCAGCTCGTCAACTCTGTTCGGAGGCAGTCCAACCAGACTTCAAAACTGGCTTTTGAGGTTAATTTGTGGTTCCGCTGAATTTTCGGTCTTTGGTTTATCGAGCTGGTCGCGCAAATTCCTGTGACTTCTGCATTGTGTGTTTTGTTTTCGGTAGATTGCAGCTGTCTCTTTGATTGCTTCATGAGTTTTGATTTTTCGATCTCAAGAATTTTGCTTTGAGCCAAGGCTAGTTTGTCTATGGCCTCTTTTACCCAACCTCTGATATTTTGATCGATTGCCGCGTTTGAAGATAAGTTTGAGGCTAACTTTTGAGCTCGTGAGATAGCTTTTTGTAATTGTTCGGTTTCCTCATTAGACGCGGAAGTGCTTTCGCCCTCCATCTCCGTTATACCTTCAGTACTCGTTGTTGCTGTGAATAAAAATAAAACTCTCTCTCTAACCTGGTTTTTTTTCTTTTGTCAGATCTGACTTCTCACTCTTAAACAATTAAGGTTTCTTTTTATCTCTTTTTATTATTTCGATGAAATAACAACCTTAAAATTCCTCAAATATTCACAGCCCTCTGAATTCTCGGTCAAAACAGACGACCAACGTTTTGCATTCGTTGTACTTACGTTTGTTTGTTTGACTGACGTTGTTCTCTACCAGTCCAGTCCTTGCTCTTATATATTCGTCGTACTCTTGTCTTAGAGTGTCATTTTCTTCAGTTTTGTTAGTCATCTGTTCCGGGATTATGAAGCATTATTTATTAGTAGGTGTATATGAAATAATTTTGTGTTATTTAATTTTACATCCTCCGTCTATTTATTTTGATTACATTTTCATAAAACTACACTCTTAAATGGCGTTTCGCTCTGAATTATCCCATCGTTTCATAAGCTACCTCTGAATTACTACCAGGTGTCTCTGAATCCCACTGAAATAAAAACGCTTCTTGCCTTCGAATCAACACAGCCGCACGGCGTCAGCATTGACACGAGGCGAGAAATCAGGTTCTCTAGTCGCGCAGACCATACGCGTACACCACTCGCCGAAAATTTGACTTCGAGAGTTATCACGAAAATCAGTCGGTTTTGGGTTGCGCACGCACGCACATGGGTCACGAGTTCGATAATACTGATTCCCCTAGTCAATGAACAAATTACTCACCGTACTCAAGTTTTCATCTGAGCACTGACCCCGGAAATTTTTATTAAAACTTTGCTCAAGAAAATATTAGTTCATCTGAATCTCTGTATGAAATGATATATAGCTTTTTCAAGAATATTTTTTTATTAAATTTTAATTGAATATTTTATTATTACTATTGCTTTTGTTGATTGTTATTAAAACATAACCCCACAGTAAAATTTTTCAGAGCACTTTGTAGTTTAATTCTTTGACCGAGCTTTTATTCATTCATGACATCTTGATTTTTGTTCCCCCTAGTCCTTTATTTTATACACTTAAAAATTATAATTTTGATAATCACGAGTAAGCTCGTGTTCATTGAATTTTTTAATTTTTTTAATTTTTTTAAAAATATATATATTTTTTTTTTTTTCAAGTTATATTTTTCTTATTTCTTTTTTATTTATACTCAATAAAAACTTTGTACGAATTTTTGACACTCCCTCCGTCTTATGCAAGTTCAATTTGTCCGCTTCTTTCTATACCGACAATCTCTAAGCGTCCCAGCGTGTACCAAGTCGAAAAACCGCGTCACGCGCGAGAGAGACCACGGCTCCCGAACACAAGGCGCTCGGGCCCGCGACGGCTCCCCCAGACCGCGCACGCGCACACGCGAGACAGACCGAGTCAGGTAGCGTCGTTCCTTACGTATATGTATATGTACCGATTTAGAAAATGTTCTTTAAATAAGAAAAATTAAACACGAATTATTCACGGTTCGTGAATTAAAGCAAACAAAAAAAAAATAAAACACCCAGCTCCCGACACGGCCCATGCACCGCGCACACGTCAATTCAACGTCCTTGAACGCCCTCTGTCACACGCCGGCAATTGGGATCTGACATGGGGGCGGAGTTTAGCCTAATGATTATAATAATTGTAGTTTTCTATTGAATCTGTACGCTTACACAGCTTGGATTTTTTGTCACCAGATGTCATATTGACTTTTGTCAGATCCCAATAGCGCTCGATCTACGAAGCTTTGTTTCGCGACAATCACAAACTCAAAATTTTGCCGTCCGTTATAGCAACGATTCCTCTCTTGTTTCTCTATTAACTTTTTTATTTATATGTAGCTGTATGCTTCTATTCCGCGGTTACTGTGTTTCTCTCAGACGCGTTGTAACTTGCACCCTTTGTCTCGAGTTCGATAAAGAATGTCTTTTTGTCCCAATCGAAATCTTGAGACCGACGAATTTTTCGTCTTTCCTTGCGCCTCTTTTCTTCTCTTTTTTTTTTATTTATTTAATTTTTATCTCGTTGCACGGAAATCACTTAATTTTTTTTTTTTAAATATTTTGCTGTGGACGTAACCACGGACCTCTGCTACCATATAGGAATAGTAGCCAGTTTGTATTACTCTGAATGTTACACTCTTTATTTCTCCTATATAACGTACACGCCCGTTCACTTCGAGTGTCTCCACACGACTGGCTCCAGCTTGTCGCGGTTAGCGGCAGAGTGGGGGAACGGTCCCCGCGCTCACAGCGCCAGCATACCGCGCCAACACGCCATCTCCTCACGTACTCGACAAAGCTTTTCTCACAGTTATAGATTTCAGCACCTTAGTCAAGGGATAATTTTTTTTTAAGACTTAATTTTTTTTTATTTGACTTAATACGTATCGTAGATCCATAACGGAACGACTTTTCTTTACTTGGCGTACTTTTTACTTTACAAAAAGTTTTTTTACCAGATACTTCTCACGCTAAATTTTTTTTCATTCACTTCAGATGATCCTGTCATGAGCTGACAACAGGACGAAACGAGAGATCACCGGAAATGACGTCACAATGGCGGAGTTTTCAAAAATTTTCCTTGAAAATTTCAGAAACTCTTTTTTGAATGTACAACTTTAAGACAGTAAAAAGTTTTAATAAAATATTTCATTCATTGCATAAAAAAAATGCTTGAAAATAGGCTTTTTGTTCGACGAAACCCATGTAACCCCTTAAAAGAAGCCCAAAAAAAAATTTATAATTGCAGAATTTTCCATTCAGTTATAATCACATAAAAAAATTTAATCAAATTTTGGAAAATTTTGATTCTATGATTATCTCATGATTCTTTGGACAAAAAAAATTTGTGAAACATCGTGGATATCCTTTTCAAAGAGTGAGTATAAAAAGATCGATAAATATGAACAAAATCGGAGATGCAAGTTTCAACAATAAACAATTTAGCGTGAAACGTCTCATATATTGTAATTAGATTAGATTAGATTATTTATATGTAGATTATTTATTATTTTAATGGATTATTATTTTTAATGGAGATTAAATCAATTAACGTGAAGTTGGTAATAGAAAGGTAATGTATTTAGTAAAGTACTCGTTAAGTAGTGAAAAAAAGAGATATATGTATAAAAGGTGAAGAGTATCGATTAGAGAAAGGACGATCGGCGTAAAGTAGTCCCCATGACGACGTATTTCGGAAAACAAATGATGCATCGAAAGGGAAGTTTGACTGAAAGTTGAACAAGTGTCCTCCTCAATCGTCAGTCACGGGGGTAAAATGGGAGCGAGCGGAGCGATCGTTCCACCGGAAAGAGCGACCGAACGGAAAAATAGATGGCGATTATTTACCGCAACGGATTACATATCGTTGATGCGCCCATGCTTCGAACTCCTACGACTTCATGGATTATTTCCATACAAAATAACATCAGATTCAAGAATAATCGGCTCGAAATTCGGATTCGCTTATTCGAGCTTCATCACGAGTCTGACAATCGGATTGGCCAGCTTAGTTCTATATCAAATGGACGTTTCACATCGTCTCGCTTATAATTCCGTTCCGGCATATCTTCAAGGAAATTGCTACATTTTTCTCGGATGCTGTGTTGCTGCGAGCTCGTATATTTATTCAAGAAAACGCATGAGACTGCTCGGCGATTTAGCTGAAATTTCAACGAGACTCAAGCCGACAACGTTTGCTAAAATAGCACGTTTCATTCACGCGAAAGACGTATTTGGATTTCTTTTTCTTGTTGGACAAACTCCGAATATTTATTCAGCGGATTGGTCACTTCTCAACGCTAAAGCATTGTCCATTTACATCACTATGGTCGTTTATCTGATGGACTCGTTGTACGTTGATTCGGTATCGGTCCTCGAGGCCTCTTTCCGACGAATAAACGAACATTTGATGTCATTGAAAAATTCCATTGGTAAAGAAGAACCCCATCTACTGAGACGTGTTTATCACGAGCAAAAAAATCCTTTTATCCTGTTAGAAATTCGATCTATGAAGAAGGAACACAACGACGTCAGCGAGCTTGTACAACGTGTCAATTCAACCTTCAGCCTTCAGATAGTCGCTACGGTTACTCTAACTTTTGCTGAAATTACTTTCTCACTTTATTTTTATATCCTTGGATTCACCGATGGAACACCCGTTGAATTGAAGAATCAGATTTGGTTCTGTTACTTCATTACTTCAGTTACTTATTATGCTTTGAAGATGATTTCGATCGTCTATGCCTGCGAGATCGCCAAAGCGCAGGCTCTCAAAACCGGAATTATCGTTCATCAGGTTCTCATCGATACGACCGATCGCCAATTGAAGGAAGAAGTAATTTTTAACCTTTCTTTTGTCTATCACTTTTTTCCCTCCATTCACAAAAACTGAGTACAGATACCTCTATTCTATCTTATCATTGCTTAATTATTGTGGGAGAAAAATAAAGGGGCTTCAGTGTAATTGACTTGCATGTCGGGCATTCTGCGCAAAACTTTCCTATCATCGAAACTTGCATCTTCAATTTTTCTAAAATTGCCTATTGTTCAATTTTGCTAAGACTGCATACTGACTAAATGGTATTGGATTTCTTTATACTAAATTCCAATTAAAAATGATTATGAGAGGCAAATTATCCATAATTATGTATTTCAAGTTTATTAAACTATCATAGCTTTGTAACTATCATAGCTTTGCAAAATGCTTCTATTTTAAACTTTATCATCACTGCGTTGGATTTTGATGAATTTTCTTAACATCTTGAGCAAAACAATTTTTAAATGTGGCTAAATTTCCCAAATCGCCCCTACAAATAATTTTTCGGTTTCATACTTTCAGGCAATGTTCAGGGAATAGTTTTTTGTGGTATTCATCAGTCGTGATGTCATGAGAAAAAAATTTGGCCAAAAAATTCAAATTTCGGTAGTTGCAAATTAACCCTTTGCGGGGTAGTGGGTCATGTACTTCCCACCTGCTTTTTCTCAATTTTGACACATTTTCAATTATATATTTTGAAACGTTTCACGATTTTAGAGAGTTTCTCAATCTCGATCCTCGTGAAACAAAAAGGGATTTTGGATGGATTTTTAGATGTTAATAATTTTGAGAAACACGGGCTGTAAAATTCAAGAATCAAAGACGTGAATAATTAATAATTATTTACTCTTTCTCAAGCTTTGAAGTTATTATATGATGCCTCAGGGTCGCTTTCGTGTACGACAATTTTTCATCATTGGCAAAATATTTGCGTTTATAACGCTGCTGTAGAGAAAAGAGTTGATTTAAGGTGGCCCATCAGTAAATCAAAAAACCGCAGATTTTCGTCAAACTTCGCGACATTGTTATTTAAGTCATAACCAGCCCCCTGACACAGGCTGCTAAAGCCGCTTCGCTAAATGTCCGGCTTTCGTGTTGCCAAATTTTGTCACTTGTGGCGCTACTTATCTTCTCACCACAGTGCTCCCGAAATACATTCAA
>JAPYYX010004649.1:0-10586 GCA_030522605.1 Cremastinae sp. B BG-2022a | reverse complement strand
CATACTTTAAAAATTTCTTTTGGAATAATTTTTCATGAAAATTAAAAAATAAAATCGTAAAAGTAAATATCTATAATTCAAAATTCTTGACGTTTTAAACGTCATTCGGTCGCTATTTGCTTATTCAAATAGAAAAAAGTTAATTTTTCGAATATTCCGGAAGTATTTAGACAAACATACGTCTCGTTCGCTTTCTTATCTCGATTGGCAATATTTTCGCCAAAGGCACATGTACACGTGCAACGCGTACAACGCACACATAAATCGCTGTCGAAAAAGAAAAACTCGTGAGCACCTGTTGCGTTTGTTAGTCCGAGCAGGTTATGTCACTTTTTTTTTTCATTCGCTCTTTCTCTCCGTAAACGGACTCGGTTGACATATGGCAAAAATTTCTCTGTTACTCTCTTGCGAGTCTCAATGGTGTCCAGTTAACGAGGAGCGAGCATTAAAATCAAACGAATTTCAGAGCGTCAATGAATCTCGAAAACTCGACGTTGGCAAACGGGAGCGAGAGACGAGAGTTCGCGATCTATTTTCGTGCTCGCTCCTCCCGTTGCTCCCATCCTCGTTCATTCATACGAGCGCGTGAAAAAAAAGAGCAAAAGGAACTCGGCGAGACGTAAAAACCGCTTCGAAACGACGAGTGCGCGGGGACACGCTTATTCTTCATATTTTCCCTCTCGATAATGCGAAAGTGAGGAAAATTTCGAAACCGCTTGCTCGTCACGAACGTTTTCGACTTTCGCCGATCATTCCGAGCCAACCGTTTTTTTCACACACACATTAGAAACACGATATACATGTACAAGAGTCAGCTCGAAATTAATATCAAATTAAATGTTAACAAACGGTTATTCACGAGACGAGACAGACGATGTGATTCATTTTTTTCTCGGTATTAATTACCTGTTGTTGCGATAACGACACTCGCTGATTCTTATTAATTGTATCGCAACGCGAGATAGTTTTGTAAACGACGCATAGACCGTTCGTCAGCTTCGGAGCGACGATGCAGACTGGCGACGAGCGTCCCGCACTGTATGACCCAGTATGCAACAGCCGCAGCGAGCAGACGCTACGTCGTTTTGTTACATATTTTCGACTCTCGATCGTTTTTGTAATTCTCTTGTCATTTTAATTTCGTCAAAACAAATCTGATAGAATCGCACTGCTATAGAATTTGTTTTAGATTTTTATTGCACTTTATATTTTTCACGTGCTCAATTCGCGAGAGATACGTAATACAAAAATTATCACAAGAGAAGATTACGAATGGCTCAGCCTCGCGATTGGACGCATATATTGAAAATATAAAGTTCAATACAACAGAGTTTCAAGATAAAATGATATTAAGAAGAACATAAATTATTCGATTGTTCTCGTGTTATTTACACTCTGAGGAACGGGAAATTGATAAACGACTCCGAAACTTTTCGAAAGAAAATTCGCGGTTTGACTTATCGGGGTATAAATATTTCATTCGAACGTTGCGTAACGTTCTTTTGTATTTGAATCATGCGTGAATCATATTTACATGAAATTTTATGTGTGTATGTAACAATAATTCAAAGCGTCGAGATTAGAGTAAAAATATTCGTTTTGTAAAAAGTCGTGTCAACGGCGTCGCGCTCTTGCGGTGAACATTTTCGTTACGTTCATTACAAATAACAAACAACGGTAAAAAATTTATATAGCGTGAGATGGTCTGTTTTCCTCGAGGATTCTCGATTCGAGAATCGTGCATCGGTTGTCTCTCATCTGTAAATAGAATTTCAATGAGTTTCATGCACGTTTTCATTTCATGAAATAAAATGTATGAGGGACGAAAGTTCAATAACTTGCCTTGACATGAGCGTATAATATTATTCCGACGAGAGTCAAGGTTATTCCAATGGCCTGATTCAAGGCGAGCGATTCTTGAAACATTATCGCACCGCCCAGCAATAATAAACAAAATTTGCAATGTCCGAGCATGTTGTAAGTCAGCGGCGACGTTTTTCCGATTATCCAATACGACGTGAGATTCACAAAAAAGGCAACAATGCTCGAAAGGAGTATCATGAGCTAAAATTATAAAAAAATTCAATAAATTTTACTAAAACTCGTAAACATGGAATGAATAAAAAATTAAGTAAAAACTTACGACATCCACAACGCTCCATTCGCGAGAAAGCGTATCAGGCACTGGCTCCAATATAGGAACAATAAAAAAGAGCATGGCAGCGGAGAGAGGAGCCTGATAGTACAAAAGCTGCATGGGATTCATTTGGAATTCTTTCTGCTTGGTATTGACCCACTGGAGATAAAGAAATATTTAGATTTCGAACGGAAGATTTGTCAATATCAATCCAAATTTGTAAATATTATTTATTTGCAAATTTAAAAACTACTAACCACTTGGTACAAGGATGTGACCAGCACTCCAAGACTCGCGTACAAAGTACCGATAACATTGAATTGCAGATCGTAATAGAAGCTGACAAAAACTCCAATGATTATAGGAACTAGTGTCATTTTGACAAGAATGCCGAAGCGCTTGTTGTAAAACAAGATTTGAATAATAATAATGCACGGTGTGGTCAACATTTTGGCAACTTGGTAAGTACCGACAGTGTTGTGCGCCAAGCTTAGATTAGTGAGGACAACGAAGCCGCAGAATGTCATTGCGATTCCGATCATGTCCTTCACTGCGACATCCTTGATGCAGAAAACATCGAATTTTTCGCATATCACGAGTCCGATGAACGTCACAGCGAAATGTATCATCGAGAGCGTTACATTTGGAAATCCCAAGTGAACGTAGAGCCACTTGTTGAGAAGAACAATTGTTATTGACAACAGTACATTCAGCACGAGGTAAAAGAACGTCGTGGTTTTTCGCAACATTTTTTTTTTTATTGTTAATAATGCGTCACGATAAAAATGTCATCTGTCAAAAAATGACAGCCGATGCTCCCGACACTTCGCCATCCTCTGTGTTGTTTACTGTCGTTACTCGTAACATTCGTGTCGAATCAGTGTTTACGTTTGCTTGGTGAAAACAAAAAATAAGGAATTGAAAGTATTTGTTTTTAATTATTCCGATTTTTCCTGAGTCTACCGATTGTTGATTATGAGTATAGATAGCGTCAGGTATTTTTGAATATCTGTAAAATTATTGTTAAGCTAATTGTTAGTGTTTGAGACAAACAAATTGGTCTTTATGAGCGAGTGATTCATTTAAATATGAAGGTAATTAGTTTTGGAGTTTAAATTTTTATTTCTGACTTTATAATTAGAAATGTCTTCGATCTACTCTCCAAGCGTCTATTTACCCGGGCCCTGAGTTATCAACGATTGCTCCGCGCAATTGACAGCTGCTGCTATCTGTTAAGAGAGCGCCAAATATCGCTCATACTCCCGAGACGATCGAATACATTCTTGCATTCGTGATTATGAAACGATAAGTGGAGTGCTGGTGGGTTAACAACTTTTGTACGATTATAACCCTGGAATTGTTCATCCTCACCGGGGAATAAGCAAAGACAGTCAAGATGCAAGCTAATTTAATGAATCTCGTGGCGAGTTCTGTCAGGGTAAGCTCAAACTTACGCAAAAAAATTCCGCATTGCGTCTTTTATTGCTCTTCCTCATCGAAGTTTGGTTATCTCGTGACTCGGTCAAGGACGATCTGCTCGTCTTTCGTCAATTCTGATCAAAAAAACAGATTCGAGAGTATTCACTTTTCTCTACAAAAGATCATTTTACCCCGTACTATATTGTACAGCGTACTGTATCAGCTTTATAAATTACAAAGTTCCAAAATGTTGACCTTTTCGATTCAATGGTTTTATGATTTTTGTCAGTGCTTATGGAACAAACGAGATCGAACATTCATTTAACTCCATGTAGAATTATTTTATTGGCTATTTTGTATTTTGGATTATTAAATTTCAGAATATTCACCATTTCGATTTAGTTTTTGTGTTTTTAATCAGTTCTGATAATAAAATTTATGTTTCCAGCCTGGATGCGCGAAACGCGCAGTCACCGCTGCCTTCTCGATGAGCCAGCAACGACGATACGCCAGTACCATAGATGCTGACGTTGTTGTCATAGGAGCTGGTCCAGGAGGATACGTAGCCGCAATCAAAGCTGCTCAACTTGGCATGAAAACTGTCTGTGTAGAAAAAAATCCAACTCTTGGTGGAACTTGTCTCAATGTCGGTTGCATACCGTCCAAATCTCTGTTAAACAATTCCCATTATTATCACATGGCGCACAGTGGAGAGCTTGGAAATCGAGGTGTCATGGGTGAGACTTCAGAATTTCTATCATGAATCATTAAAAAATTATTTTCGAATATTGACCCTAAAAAAATACATTTGTAAAATATTTTACAAAATAACTATTTTTATAAATGTTTTTTTCAGTGGAAAATGTAAAGCTCGATCTTGACAAGCTTTTGGAGCAAAAAACAAATGTGGTGAAAGCACTGACGGGCGGTATAGCGGGTCTCTTTAAAAAGAACAAAGTCGAGTGGGTCAAGGGTCACGGAAAGATAACCGGAAAGAATCAAGTCAGCGCCATGGGGCCCGATGGAAATGTAGAAACGACGATAAACACGAAAAACATCATAATCGCGACCGGAAGCGAGGTAACGCCGTTCGCTGGTATCGAGATTGATGAGAAGCAAATCGTTTCGTCAACGGGAGCTTTGTCCCTGAATCCAGTACCGAAGAGGCTGATAGTTATCGGAGCGGGAGTTATCGGTTTGGAGCTTGGATCCGTGTGGCAGAGGTGAAATTTATTCATTTTAAATCTACGAAAAATGAAAAACAGATTCATTGAGAAATAAAATAAATCAATTTAGGCTGGGATCCGAAGTAACAGCTGTAGAGTTCATGCCATCGATAGGCGGTGCCGGTATCGATGGTGAGGTGAGCAAAACCCTGCAGAAGGTCCTCAACAAGCAGGGTCTGAACTTCAAGCTCGGCAACAAGGTCACGAGCGCAAAAAAGACCAGTTCGGAGATCGAGGTCTCGATCGAGGACGCGAAGGATCCGAACAAGAAGGAGACTCTCGCTTGCGACGTTCTTCTCGTCTGTGTCGGTAGAAGGCCGTACACGTCGAATCTGGGTCTCGAGGAATTGGGAATCGAGCGCGACGAGAAGGGAAGAGTTCCAGTCAACAACAGATTCCAGACAGTCGTACCAAAGTACATTCAATTTTTTCCATATATAATGTTTCTGCAATTACATTTAATTGAGAGAAATTTTGTAACGATCGTTTTTTCGTATTTCTTTGAAGTATTTTCGCAATCGGAGATTGCATTCACGGCCCGATGCTGGCTCACAAGGCCGAGGACGAGGGAATAATCACGGTCGAGGGTATCGCCGGAGGCGCGGTTCACATTGACTACAATTGCGTACCGAGCGTCGTGTACACACATCCGGAGGTCGGCTGGGTAGGAAAAACCGAGGAGGACCTCAAGAAGGAAGGAATCGACTACAAAGTCGGTAAATTCCCGTTCATGGCGAATTCTCGAGCGAAAACGAACCTCGAGACGGACGGTTTCGTCAAGGTCCTGGCCGAGTCGGCGACCGACAAAATTCTTGGTGTTCACATGATCGGACCGGTTGCCGGAGAGCTCATAAACGAGGCCGTACTCGCGATGGAATACGGAGCAAGCGCCGAGGACGTCGCCAGAGTTTGCCACGCTCATCCAGCAAGTTTTTTTTTTCATTTTTAAAAATAACATTAATGAAATTCTGTTGTTAATATTTATTTCATCAATTTCCAGACTTGCTCCGAGGCCCTCAGAGAGGCTCATCTCGCCGCTTCCTTCGGCAAACCAATCAACTTTTAAGACCCCGGAAGGATCGTCGGGTACGACGAAATCCATTCACATCGACCTCGATCTCGAGAACGATCCCGTCTTAGCTTCTCTTAACTAGTCCCTACGTTTTCGTCGGATCAATGAAAAGGAGCGAGTAACCCGGAGAATAATTAAGGGCTGTAAATAAACGTCGATTGAACATGTCGCGCCGTCGAAGCCGGGCGACAGAGCGCCCGCTCCGATCGACACGTGCGTCTCACGAACACTTGTATTTATAAGAAGATAAATAAATAATAACGCTGTCGCCGCGACGGGCGAAGTGGGACTTTGAAATTACAATTTTTTTCAACCGGCTAGACATTTTTTTTATCGCCGATGTAAAAATGTTCGAAACTCGATCCACGTGGAAAGAGAATCGTAACCATCAATTTTCGCTATCTCGAGTCGAAAGTTGCGATCTTACCCGATATCGTAAAAACATTCAGTAAGTGTGTCGACTTCTAAAAAAAAAAGAAATCGAGTCCGATAATTAACAAAAAGAAGTAAATATTTATTCTACTTTTTCAACAGATTTTGAATTAATCACGAACTAATAAAAAATGCTCGTATTCTAATAAATTAAAATATGTTTAAAAAATTGTATATTATTAAAATATATTTGTTATTTTTGTTCGGTAAAATTATCGTCGTGACCACGTGACGTCGCTCAGAGCGCCGCAGTGGCCAGCGCATTGACTGCTGACGGCGCGACGTCAAGAAGCGAAAGAGAGAGGGGAGACGTTTGTTCGTTCAGAATCGGAAACGACAACGCCGCTCCGCGGGGCATCAGTGAGACCTCGAGCAGTGCGGAGCTCACGGTGTGCGGACGGCGTTTATCGGCGACGGCACACACCCAATGTTTGTATTTTTTCGAATGAAATAATTCGACGATTTTCGAAATAATCTCGAAAACAAAATCGCATCCGGGCGATGTAGCACGATAAATCAAATATTTCGAAAATAATCTCGTGACGTTTTGAACACGGACGTCATGTGGACGACGACGAAAAGGACGAAATACTGCGTCGGTGAGTCCTAAACTCGTCTGTAAAATAATAAACATCGTGGATATTATTTCTTCATGTGTGTTCGACGTTTACGTTCTCAATTACTGGATCAATTATGAAGTACATTTTTTTTTTTCAAAATTCGTCTAAACAAAAACCGCTCGCGAGAGCGTGCACCGATGGTAAATTCTCCGAAACTCGTTCCTCCTCGTTTCGCGAACTGAAGCTGCGAAACTGTCAAACTTTTCGCGTCTCCCGGCCTCTCGATTCGTCGTTGATTCTCCAATGAAGCTCCTCGTCGCTTTATTTTTATTCCACTCGTCGATTTCCGAGGCTGCCAGCTTCCGGTTGGGACAGACTCAACGATCGGAGTGCGAATTGAGTCTCGCATTTTGTGTTTTTTCGCGTAGAGACATTTTTTTTTTCGTCTCGAGGAAATCTTACGTAGGCCGTTTCGTGTGTTGGTCCGTGCTCTCTCGAGTGCGTGAACGCCGCGTGCGCGCGCTACGACTTTCCGTCTTTCTCTTTCTCTCGGATCCTCGGTATGTATTCGCTCCGTGTGTACGTTCCATTCATCCATTGATCGTCAACACGAGAGAAAGATGAGAACGATAGTTGTAAAGGGCTCCCCCATTTTTACCCCCACCATTGAGAGAGCTTCGATTTGATAAGCCGCGTCTCTCTCTCTCTCTCTCTCTCTCTCTCTCTCTCTCTCTCTCGGTCTCATTCGCAATTAGGTTTAAATAAATTCTCACGAGCGGGCACAACGGCGAGCCGGTTACCCCCGGGAATAATCAAATCAGATTCTACTACATTCGGATCCCCTTTATATCTCTGTTTCTTCATCTTTTCTTCTCTGTCGCTCGACTTTTTTTTTATCTCTTCTTTTTACGTCTGTCACCATTGTGACGTTGTGACCTTTAGCATCCTTTTTTCACTATTCAAAAGTTTTTCTACTATTCAAAAAGAAGATGAAAAATTGCCATTAAACAATTTTCTTGAAAGATAAATGAATAGTAATAAATTTTTATTGTTTTTTGCATTTATGATGAAAGTAAATAATAAATTATTTTATACATTGAAAAATAATTGTGAGAAAAAAATTACATTATTTTTGTTACATTTTTATCATGAAAGTAGAATTTTTCTATCAATCGTTATCATCAGTTACATAATCAATATCAATTATCAAATCAGATGCTTATCGTTTCCTCTCTTTTGTCTTCTTTTATCATTATCGTGATAGTAGTGACTTATGTCGTCCTTTTTCTTCAATTCAAAAAAAATTTACATGTCAAGTTTTTTTTTATCAATACGTAAAAATGTATTCTCCATTTATTTTTTTGTTATGTGTATCATGAGAGTAGAATTTTTTTTTTCGATGACATTTTTTTCATCGAACACGTCAAAGTTCTGTGTGGGATCGATCGGAGATAGTCGAGGAGCTCGGTTATCTCTCCACAGGTGTCAATTAACGTTATGAGAGAACCGGTAATTGCGACCAATTATTTTTTTATATTAAATTAAGATTCGCGTCAGCAAAATCGTAATTTCCGCCAATCTAGAGTCTTCGAATTTTTCACACTTTGAATATGTATTTTAAATTAATATTTTATTAATAATAATTATAAAAAATTATTTCGTTTAGGATGAATATATATTTTTTGCTTTTTTTTATCAAATATCGTAACACGTAAAGTTTTAATATGGAAATTGCAACGGACCTGAAAATTTTGAAACCATTTTACCTCATGATTTATATCTCTCTTTGGAAAATCGATACGAGCAGACGACCGTAGGTACCGAATGAATGTGTGTAAAACGATACGACTTATCGCCGAGTAGTTACTACAGAGGCTAACGATTTTTTTCCAATTTGCTTTAACGGATCCTAAGGACATTATCGTCTTTCGAAACAAGCGATCGTAAATTCATTATCTTCGTAGAATTCCCTGAAAGATTTATTTTGTAAACAGAATAAAAGATAAATCGTGAAAAAGAACGATCACAGATTTTTCTTTCTTACCGATATATAAGATTAGTTTTTTCGTTTTTTGATATTTCGACAGGCAGATCGAAGGCTAAATATTGATTATTTTTTACCAGAAAATACAATTTTTGGATAATGATTGAAATGATGAATAAATAAAAATGAAGATCGAATTTTTTCGCTTGCATTGACAATTTTTAATGTCGATCGCTTTTTGTCAAAAGAATGAATCGGAGTAAAAAATTAATAACCGATTTTTGTATATATAATAATGAGAAAAATTAAGGATGTAAAATTGATTAAAACAATGAGTTCTTGTTGATAATTTTTTTCCACTATCGGTAAACAAAAGAAATGTTAATGGCCGAGTTTAAACAATTTTGTCGAAAATTTTTATTTTTTAATTGTTTATACAATAAATAACATGAAAATTGTTGATGAAACATTAGAAAACTATCGACTATCATTCGAAATATCCCAATAAAAAATGTCAACTTTTAATTAATCTAAAAATGCATCGAAATTGAAAATAAATTCAAATTTAATAATTTACGGTTCATAATTTTTTATCAAAAGTAAACAAATTGGTGTACAAATATTACCATTTGTTATAAACAAAAAATATTTGTTTATAACTATAAAAAGAATAAACCTGAATAATGGTCTAAAAGAGAAAAAATTAATTAAAACTTTCCAATGTACAACTAATTGTTACTTGAAAAAATTACTAAAGTACAAAAGTTACCGACTTATCACAGCAAACGATTTTTCGTACCACTATAAAAAAAGAAGAAAAAACTGAATAAAAGTGAAACTCGGAGTTTTTTTTCCTTACATCGACAATTTCTAATGCACGGTCGATTGGTCTTTGTCAAAGGTATTCAAGTCGAAGTACGAATGTTACCGATGGCCCTCGGAGCTCTCCAGTCGTTTCAGCGATAAATCCCCTTCTACGGGACTTTTCCAACGACCACGTTTCTCGCAGCACCCTCGAAAGCTCCCGAGCACGATGAAACGGGGGATCGCGCTCTTCTCTCTTTTTTTCCTCCTTCTCTCTTCTCATTTCTTTCTTCGTAACACCGCGAGAGTTCAACCCTCGAGCCTTGAATGTTTCCTGCAACGAAAAAAAAAACGGAGTTTATTGATTTACGCTGAAAAGCCGGGAAAAAGTTGATTACACTCGCCCACAAATACGTGAAATAATCTCTTCAATTTTTTTTTATCACACATGTCGCCGATCATTTTCTCGTCTCATCTTTTTCCCCTTCATTTTCAATTTTCCATTTTTTGATGTTCAATCTCACAGCGGAGATTGAAATCTCGTTACTTCGTTCTAATGGTCACGTTGACGATAACCGCGATGGTGCTCGATGACAGGCTACCTCGATTCAACCCTTTTTTTAGTACTTTTTTTACATTTTTACATTTTCGCAGTCAATCGGGTCGTGGAGATTGAATTTTTGTTGTGTACCTATAGACTATATGAATCGGGTTGGATTTCGAGTCGCGGGGGTGAAAATCGTATTATAGTAGAAATAATAGTTGTTGAATATATTAAATATCGAAATACTATGAAATTTCAATGAGATGATAATTAATAGTTGATCATAAAATGTTTTTGTTTTATTCTGATATTAGGGGAAGGGGGGGCAAAATGGGGTACTTAAGAAAAATTTCCGATTCCAAGGGTTTAAATATGCTGAATTTTTTGTTTTTTAATCACAATTGAAGG
>JAPYYX010004637.1:350-12321 GCA_030522605.1 Cremastinae sp. B BG-2022a | reverse complement strand
TCGCATCTCGACGTAACGAAGGTTGACTGTGACCCTTTATTGATGATCTCCATGTCCGTTGACGCTAGAAACTCTAACAAAGCCGAGCCCCTAGGGTTGATGTTAGAGCTTCCCCAGGCCGCATGTTGCGAGTTAGCATCGCAGCCTATAAGAAGCTCTAGTTGATTCGACCTGCAGAACTGTATGAGCTCTCTGAGCTCTCTACTAGGTGGTAGGGAAGGGGGGTCCGAGGGTAGGTACGCTGAGCAGAAAACCACACTTACCTTCCTGCCATGTAACAGGAGGGGCACCATCACCGCTGTAAGATCCCTCATGCAAAATGTATTAAGCTTAATTGCACAGTACCTTTTTTTGGCCACTATGCACGTCCTTGTTCCGGTCCCTCCGTCTGCGCTGATGAGGTCCCAGTCTCTGTTTCTCAGGCCCCGTATCTGGGCACCGATAATCCATGACTCCTGGACTAGGACGATGTCTGGCAGCCCCTCTAATAACCCCTTCTGCACGAGGTCAGGCAGCCCCTCTAATAACCCCTTCTGCACGAGGTCAGAGGCCGCCTTGCAGTGCTGCAGATTCTGCTGCCAAACGAGGAGCGAGGCCCTATCAGCCGAGGCTGATGAGCCCCTATGCTCCTCGGCGCAGAATCTGGGAGGTGGTGAATCACGAGGAGGAGGGTTGCTCCCTATTATGGGGCACCCTATCTCCTTGGGAGTTGCGTTGCCAGTGGTGGGTAGAGCCTGAACCAGGGTCAATTGACGTCCTGTCCCGGTCTGCGCCCGACTGGCAACTACCAGCGTGGCAGCCTTTAGGGGCCATCCTCGCTGTCGCTTGCCGCCCCTCTCGTGCGGGCCGTGAACCCCGCGATGACCCGGGGTGCCGGACGATTGTCCAGCAACCGGACTGCGAAGCTCACTGCCATCCGCACCTGGGATATTCGTGGTGGGCTGATCCCCGGTTGGGGACCTGCCAGGCAGAGCGGGGTGAGCCCCTCTTGGGGGGTCCATCCTCACGCTTCCTGACGCTGACTCTGCAGGCGGGCCCCCGGTAGGGGATCCGCCTGCTGAGTCGTGGCCTCTGAGTGATAGATAAATTTGGCTTTTGCCAAGCCAAAGCGAGGAGCCCAATTCAGGTCCCTAAGCGCCTTAATCGAGCCTTCATCCACCCCTAACACTAGGTGGATTACTCCCTCTTTGGCTCTCCTATCTTAGACTCTCCACAGGTCAGTCCTCAGGGATGAGTTCTGTCTGCGGAGGGCCAACAGGATTTTGTCGGTGGCACAGTCTGGACTCTTAAGGATAGCCGTAACCCTGGTCAGCTTTGGGAGTTCCTCCTTGCTTAAAACTTGCAAGGAAACTCCTTCCCAAAACTGCAGAGTGGGCACCGAAAGCCTTCACCCATGCCACCGCTGTTGCGTCCGTGCAGGTGACTCATAGAGCCCCTTGGTGGAAGTTGTACCCTTCGAAGCACGGGATGGGATCCCCTTCCGGGATTTCCAATAGTGCATCGAGGAGCCCACTAGCCACCATCTCTGCTTGACCTGCGTCGAGGAGGATGTGCGGATATTCCGTGTGGACCACGGCCACTCGGCCACCTTCTCTAGCCGCCTCCCCGTAAGAGACAAGGCCTACGACCTGCTTGCCTCTTTTGGGGGGTTTTGCTACTTCCGGGGGGGGGGTGGCGTCTTGCGATCTGAGTCGCTTCTGCCCCCCCTCCTTCTTTTCAGCCGCAGCGGTTTGGCCAGTTGTCGGGCCCGCAACTGCTTCTCGAGCTTTACGAGCCCTTCTTCTCGCCGCGCCACTGCGGTTGTGTCGCCTCTTGTTGGTCCGCTGCGAGTCCTCCGTTGCCGGGGTACTCGCGCTTGCTGGTCCAACGCCAGGCGCAAGAGTTGGTGTGTGGGGAGGGAGAGCCCCAGCAATTGAGGATATGTCCTCAACCGCCGACTGATCCTCAACCTCCATTAACATAGTGTACTCTGTAGACCCCTCTACGGAGGGCCCCTCAGAGTCAGCGAAAGGTATATTTGATTTGATGTTATTATCCATATAAATCCCACGAGTAATCAGGAAAGAACGGTCAACCCCTCCAGAGCCTGAATGCAGGGGTAAAGCTAAGTACAATGGGGTGTCGCCTGGTTCCCAAAGGACATCGTAAACGGCGACCCTGTCCCCGGTGCCATGCAGCTCTTGGCACGACAGCTTCCACCTTAGCTTGGGGGAGCTGGTCTACGGCGAAGTATTCGGTCATGACCCGAGGCTTATATCGGTATACCTTATTTCCTCGCTGACCAGGACCTGGGGTCATCAGGGTTATCGTCACCCAGCCCGGCTTTTAACCCGGGCGAGTTCCTACACGCCCTGATGGGTCGCCTGCTTCCTCCACTGAGAGAAGGATAGTCCAGAGGACATCTTTCCTCTCGGTTTTGGGAGAAGACCGACCGATCCTGGCCTTTCTCCTATCCGCCACCTGGAGATGCGCCCGCTCGGTAGCTCAACCGGTACCTGACCCTCCATCGAGAAGCGTAACCCGAGGTGAGCCAGGCCCAGGCAAATAACTGAGTACAAATAAAATTCTTATCTTTTTCGTTCAGTTAGTCTAAAATTATTCAACAATTTATACATTTTTAAAAGTTATTTTCAATAGATATTTCAATTTTTCATCCCAATTTTTATTAGAGATGGATTTTTGAACAGATCTATGAGCTATTTTCAACAGATCTATGAACTACCCACAATAAGTCCTTCACCCATATGTTGTGAAATTATCACAAATGTATTATAAATCTCCAAACAATCATCGACACATTTGTAAGTGTCTCAGTAGGTGACACGATGAAATATCCCCGGACAAAATATCAGCGACAAAATAACAGTGGACAAAATAACCGCGTATAAAATATCCCCAGCTAAAATAACCGCAATAAAAAATATCCTTTACAATAGAAGTGTACCCCGCCCCCCACTGTAATATTTGTTTTTCTACTTTTTATAAATTTTCTAAGGGGAGGAAGCGGCGAAGCCCTGGTAGGGTCCAGGGGCGAAGCCCCGGCGGGGGGGTTGTGGGGGCGAAGCCCTCCCACTGTCATATTTATAATATTTCTTTTTACTAGGCTTCGGGAAAACCCTTAATCCTTGCTTTGTCTTTTTCTTCGAAACTCAATCTTTCGCGACTTCTTTAGTGCTCCATGGTTTTTTCGCCGAAAACAAAAACTTTATTACACTCGGGATTTTCCCGACCCTTTTTATTGTTGACGCGAAGCCAGAAAATTCGAAGGTGCAATTTTTCCCTCCATCGCGATCAATGCAAATATAAATATTTGTATCATATATAAATCAAATGATACAAATCAAATTGGCGTGTATGTGCAATTTTAATAGTCCGATGTAGAGGGTATTCAACAATGTACAGAATTATTATCTATGTGCTCAATTAATATATAAATTTAAATTTGCCCTTATCACCATATATTATACATTTTTTACATATTGTAAATACATCATGTCGGTTATGTTCATGTGGCCCTACCGACGGGATCGCTATAAATTTTCACGCTAACTACCGAGTTTAAAATAACCAAACCCGGCAAATAATGACTTTGCAACTACATAATAAACATGTGTAAACGTAATGAATAAATTAACATACGAAAACGTTACGAATAAATAAACGTAAGTTTCTATCTGTAAGTTACAAATAAATAGCGAACGTTACAGATAAATGGTGGAGTTACAAATAAATAGTGAACGTTACAAATAAATAGTAAACGTTAAAAATAAATTAACATAAGTAAACGTTACGAATAAATCAACATAAGTTTCTATCAGAACGTTATAAATAAATAGTGGACATTACAAATGAATTAACATAATTGTCTAGTTGCCACCCAAACCAATATTGTATGATACGTTTTCGAGATAAGATAATATAATGTTTTTATCATGTGCGGAAACAACTGTAAGCAACCTTTCATCGCGATCCCGGTATTTTCTGCGCTTTGGGGGGGGGGGGGGGTAACATCAGCACCAGCAAGGATCTGAACGAGTAAAACGTCTGTCATATTCTGCTCGGATTGTAGGACGTTTATGAAGCGCCCTATAACTTCATGGTTAACACGAATCTTACGACTTAAGGCATTATGCCAACCTTCTACCATATTGTTGATACGTATGTGACCATGCGTTACAGCGTTGTAATAATTCCACATACGTACGGAGTCCACATACGTACGGATGGCATTACTTCGACGCATACCACTCCGACTTGAACGGCCGACCCACGTTGTTTCGAAATAATCAAGGATTGACCGCCACTTGTCCTCGATTACATCGTAGTAATTTGATTAAATCAACTCGCCATAGCCATAAGCAACATCATCAACCGGTAGGAAAGCTAATGCCATCAGCATTTTCACATTTTTGGCAAATATCGGATCGTCGTTATAATCGGTTTGTAACCCGGACGATTGAACGTGTCTCCAAATAGCTTGCCCAAAATGAAAATACAGTACAACCTCGTTTATCCGGCCTCCGATCAACCGACTCTCGATCAACCGACTCTCCTCACGGAGTGTGCTCGGATAATACGGACAATTTCCCGAAGTGCTTCTCCCCATATTAACTCGGATAAACGAGGTTGTACTGTAGCACCCTAATATTTCCGCGTTTGGGAATGTGTGCAAAAAAGCCTTAATAAATGCCAACTCGAAATCAATCATCAAACGTTTGGGACTGAGATTGGGTTTTAAGCGCACCAGCCAATCCAAAAATTCGATGTACAATTTCGCCGTTTTATTTGGCGCCAACAAATATACTAAAGGCATGGATTTGTTGTCACGTATCCCGTGGATGGTATACAGCTGTTTAAACAATTTAGGCACTGTCTTAAACGTACCATCAGCTGACCATTGATCGCATCCAACCAAAAATTCTAAATTACGATTGGTCGTAAAAACAATACATTTTTCAACACCATCATACACGGCACGCCACAGAAATCGCTCGTCTTTCGAAGTCACGGTGTATTGTTCAGGAATGATCAGCGCATCCAAGGTCGGCGAATCCTGTAGCTGCGGGTTGGCGGTAGTCCGAACACGCTGCACGAGATAGCCCATCGTGATGCACGTGGGCAAATTCGCAGCCACCGGAGCTGATACACCAGCTACGCAATGTAATATAATCGATGCCGGATTATCATTCCTCTCAGCAGCACGTATCATTATCAAGTTGTGAACCTCTCGTACACCCATGCAACTACTATCAGTGGAGTGGTTATGTTCACGGACGACATCGATAATTTCACCTATTAATAACAATAACAGCAACAATAATAATAAATCGTTTTGTATTTAACCAATTTAATGTTGTGTTTTTAATTTAATGTTAAATTGACCAATTTAATGTAGTGACGCGTCGCGGGGGAAAAATTGTCGTTTTTTTTAAGTGGACTCTGTAAAAGAAAAACCGCGAACGCTATTATTATTTAATTAAAAATAATAATCTATTTATTTAGATGTATCATGCTTAATAATTACCTCAAGTCGCCAGGATTCGCGAGTTGCTCTCTTTAGGACGTCTCCTCGGAGACGCTGTCAAAACTCGATTGATTTACCAAAAAACTATTCTAAATCTAAGAAAACTTTTAATCCCTTCTACCGGTCTGCAATTGTATCTGGTGGGAGATTGCTGACCGTAGGAAGGGGTGACCGCGATGGAGGGAAAAATTGCACCTTCGAATTTTCTGGCTTTACGTCAACAATAAAAAAGGGTCGTGAAAATCCCGAGTGTAATAAAGTTTTTTATTTCGGCGGAAAAACCATGGAGCACTAAAGAAGTCGCGAAAGATTGAGTTTCGAAGAAAAAGACAAAGCAAGGATTAAGGGTTTTCCCGAAGCCTAGTAAAAATAAATATTATAAATATGACAGTGGGAGGGCTTCGCCCCTGAACCCCACCAGTGCTTCGCCGCTTCCTCCCCTTAGACAATTTATAAAAAGTAGAAAAACAAATATTACAGTGGGGGGTACACTTCTATTGTAAAGGATATTTTTTATTGCGGTTATTTTAGCAGAGGATATTTTATACGCGGTTATTTTGTCCGCGGTTATTTTGTCGCAGATATTTTGTCGCGGATATTTTGTCGCAGATATTTTGTCCGGGGAAATTTCATCGTGTCACCGTCCGAAGCAGGATGTGCGCTCCCTTCAATCTGTGAGTTTGATTTTTGATAGCGCCGTGGGCAGCGTACATTTCCTTTGCGTTTGAATGCCATCTGAGTTGGTGTTTGAACCAGACTCCTGATATGAGGATTCCGTTGAGCTGGGCTCCCCACCCCGAGTCTGCTGCATCTGTAGTAAGGAAATCGGTCATCTGATTCTTGTGAAGAGCAGACCTGGTCGTTATCGCTTTCAGCCACCATTCTAACTCCTTGATCAGGTCTTGGGGGATCTCCTGTCTTTCCCGAGGTCTTTCCTGCTTGAAAGCCGATAGAAATCTTTGGAGGTGGCGGCAATAAAGACGTCCACGATGAATCACGAAATTGGCAAATTTGAAATGTCCCAGAATGCTCTGAGGTTGCTGGAGTGTTGCACTCTTCCTGGTAAGTGTCTCGTTGATCAATAGGTGAATTTTTTGGACCTTTTTATCGGGCAGGCTGATTTGATTGAGGTGAGTATTCCAGGTCACGCCTAGAAACTCTAGCTTTTGAAGAGGCTCGCGAATGGTCTTCTGGTGGTTTATATGCCAGCCCAGAGACTGCTCTTAATCAGGCTTGGTGAAACCAGATGAAAATCGTCCAGGTAGACGATGACTCTCATCCCTCGCGATCGCAGGACGACCACGATCCAGTTGGTGATGGTCGCAAAGGTTTGAGGGGCAGACGAGAGGCCGAGGGGTAAGCTCGTCATCTGCAATACTTCATTGTCGTAAATCAAGCGGAGAAACGGGCGATGGGATGCAGCAACGGGAATATGGAAATATGCTTGACTTATGTCTAGTCGAGACATCCAATCCTCTGCTCGCAAAAAATCAGGAACTTTGAAATGCGAAATCAGTTGAAAACTTCTTACCCTCACGTGGGCGTTGAGTCCTCGCAAGTCAAATATCGGTCTTTGTTCTCCGTTGCTCTTCCGAATCAGGAAAAGATGAAAGATGAAACTTGGATTTATTTATTTCGGTCGTTCCAGGATTTCCTGTGCCTCCAGAGAATTTATTAGCTTGGACATCTACGGTGAGGTTGCTAACGTGAATCTTGATTGTCTCCAGTTGCCTATGAGCTTCGGTTTTGTTATTAGCGGAATCTTTGTACCAGATATTAATTTTAAAATTACTGGGGGAGCCTTCAGTTCGCTCCATCATCTCTGGAAGCGACTTAGCTGGCCTCCGGAGAAGTTCTGCTCTAGTTGGTAGTCATTTGGAATTGTTTCGAAAGGATTCCTCTGTCTAACCGTGAGCACCTTTCTTTTCTAAACCTTTCTGTCGATAATTATTCTGGTCGTACTTGCGGGTCTCCTTAGATCTCTGGGGGGTGTAATGCGCTATAGAGCGAAAGTGACTTGACTGATCCTTCTCGACTTTTTTCTTGGAGGATAAATACGTTGGATTATTCAAGCACATCTGTGCCCCCCCCCCCCCGAGAAATTGAATAAGAGGTTGAAGACTCCTCTTGCAAAATAGGTATTCTTCACTAGGTGGCACCCTATGTAAAGCTGTCTGTACGTTATTATTAGTAAGCTTTCTCAGTAAACGCTCTCTCCGTTGTTCGATGAGTTAGGCTCTTTTTCCACAGATTACCTGCAAAATGGAATCGAGTCCCTAGATACCTTCGATTCTGGACCAAAAGTCATGGTGAGCTTTTCAAGTAAGGTGTCCGGTCTGAAGTCCGCAGGGCTGGCGAAAGCCCAGTCAACAATCGCTTGGAAGTTGGACCGCAGAAGACTATTCAGCTCTAGCACAGCTTTGCTTAGACCAGCCAATAATCGTTCTAACATCAGGAAAGGATTCCTTGCTCTTGTGTCTTCGAGGTGGACAAGCACCTCGTTCACTTTGAGGTCTCTGAAATCAGGAAAAGCCAAAAATTTCTATCTCAGCCGAAGACATCTGAACCTGTTTTGGTCTATCGAGAAAGTTCGGTTCAGAGTTTTGATTTTCCTGAGAATGTTGCGTCAGGAAGGAAGCTAGTCAGTCGATCTTCTGTTGTAAATAATCCAATTGCGGATTGTAAGAATCGTCGCGAGGTCTCTTTGCCGGCGGCTGTACATCTTCTTCTTCGTCTAAACTCGAGACATTGGACTCTGGAAGCGCGTCCGCTTGCGACTCTAACCTCGTTTCGTCTTCATCCACATTCTCCTTGAAATTCCCTGACGGACCTTGGTCTGACATCTTAATATCGTACTGATAATGGAAGACTGATTGTTAAGAGATCATCACAGTGTAACCTGTCGAAAAATCTCTGATTTTCGCGATTTTTGAAGTGAAACCTTTTCTCGCACTTGTTCGTTGCCGGGGTAAAATCGGAAACCAAGCAATTTAAAGCGATAAAATAGGGGAGGTATAATGAAGCAGCAGTAGGAGAAAATTAGTATAGAGGTACATACTTTATATTAATTTGTTAGCTGCATGGGCAAAATCATAGTGATACTATGGGCAGCAGCGATAGTGGGGAACACGAGGAGAGAGAGCTCTTCGCTCACGCTCGGAGATATCCGTAACGTTTCGTAAGTCTTCTACGCTCGAGCGACTCGCTCGCTGCCGGGGCTAAATTCAGAAATTGGTCGATGCGATAGGGGAGTTACGCTCTTGAAGAGTGGGGGAACACGAGAAGAGAGTTCATACACTATGCGCTGCTCAGCGATACTATGAGCAGCAGCAATAGTGGGGAAAACGAGGAGAGCTCTTTCGGTAACGCTCGGAGATATCCGTAACGTTTCGATATACGTATCTCACGCGCGTATATACAGATGGACCGTGTGCGGTGTGTGTATCATTGGGACCACGGCAAATACTATTGGCGAACCGTTGCAAGCTCGACGTCTTTTGTTAGAAAATGGAAATTTCGTATTCTGTTATTTACAATGATACTCGATACTTTGCTTCAGTTTTATTAAAAATTATCATATTATTCACTCATAAAACAATCAAGTTTCAGACAACCTTTCGGTTTTTAAGATTGTTTGTAGGGGAGGGAGTATAAAGAAAACATTACGATTACAAGAGCTTAAGCATGCTGAAATTTTTGTTTCTTAATTACAATTAAAGTAGAGAATTGAAATTTTCAGCTGCCTGGGAAAAAAAATTTTGTTTAATTCGATAACTTATTATTAGCTTCGGCGGCTTATTTTAAGTAATTAATTGATGTTTTTTTTTATTTAGATATGTTCCATTACCAACGAATATTTTCATTTTCTATCTTCCGTTTTAATTGATTATTAGTTTCAATTTTTTGTTTAAATGTGTTTCCAAATCACCAAGTACTATGTTCTCAGCAAAGAAAAAACTATTTAAGGTGACGTTCAAGTGTCCTATATCGTGCAAGATCGAACTTTGCTATTTTCTCTAAAAATTAACATTTTTCAAAGAAAAAAAAAGAATGATGCTGTTCTATTTCCATCAAAGAATAATGTGATTCTCTTGTTTTTTCTAAAATATCAAAATTCTTTGAGAAAATAACAAATCTATTTTTCATCTGTCCCTCTCGCACTCGTAGGAGTTAAATACCACCTTAATCTTAAATTTTGCAAAATTTAGAAATATTAAAAATTTTAACCCCCTTACCCATATACTGATTGTTAGAAAAAAATATGAACGAAAAATTAGATTGTAAATAATTTTTAAAAGCGAATTTATCAATGTTCCATTCGATACAACGTTAAATTGGAACGACTTGAGAATTAAAATCTTTTGAACCGTTCTGTCAGTTATTACTAAATTTGGTAGAGAATTTGTAAGCGTAGTCATAAATAATGTACCGAAATTTCAGCAAGTTTTTGAGTTTTAAAAAAGGGTCTATACATTATAAATGTGACAACTTATATAGGTTTCACTTCCACGGCGTGACTTCTCACGCAAAATTTTTTTTTTAATGTTGCAATAAAGTAATCGGTCTGTGTTTTTTTTTATAAATAAATACATTCATGATGAATACAACATGACATTTTAAATGTTTATTTATTGAATTTATAATTGTTAAATAAATTGTTGTAATGACACTAAAAAAAGATCCTGTACGGTGACCACGATTGCGGCCGCAATTTTGATTTGAAACAAAAATTTCAAAAAGATTATTGATCTGTAGGACAGTCGCTATCGCGCTATGGAGGGTTTTTTTTTAAATTTGACAAAATGGCGGCGGTTTGAACAAAAAGTGTCGAATTTGACCTTTTTTTCGACAGTTTTTCATTTAAAAAATTGGAAGATTTAAAAAATAAGCTTCCATAGTGCGATAAAGAATGACGTAAAAAATGTTCTCTCCAAATTTGAATTAGATATCTTTAAAACTCTTCCTTGGAGGGTGGTCACCGTTTTGAAAAACCCTATTCTGAGAAAAATTTATTTAACTCTTATAAACCTAATAAATAAACATTTAGAAAATCATGTTGTATTCATCATGAATGTATTTATTTATAAAAAAACCCGACCGATTACTTTATTAACATTAAAAAAACAATTACTTACCTTAACATTAACCCTTAGAAGCATACATTTTTGGAACGATCCTATCATCATGAAAGATCATACTCGGAGGTTTTCGGGGTCGCTAATTACGAATCTGAAGTCAGATCTTCGAAATTCAAGATGGCGGATCCAATATGGCCGACACCGAAACGTAACTCTACGAGAATGTTGATAAAAACTTGTACTTAGAGGTTTTTGGGGTCGCTGATTACGAATCTGAAGTTAGATTTTCGAAATTCAAGAAGGCGGATCCAATATGGCTGACACCGAAAGGTAACTCTACGAGAATATCCATAAGATTTTGAAAATTTACTCTTTCTGGGCACAATCCAGCGGTAACGACGAGGACGTGAAGAGTTATAGCTCCATTTAAAAAATTTTTTGCATTTTTTTAAATTTTTTTAAAATTTTTATATTTTTTTAATTTTTTTATCTTTTTATTATCTTTTTTCTATTTTTCACATTTTTTTAGTTTTTTTTTTCATTTTTTAGTTCCGTCATTTTGAATTTTGAAAATCTGACTTCAGATTTGTAATCAGCGACCCCAAAAACCCCTGAGTACAAGTTTTCGTCCATATTCTCGTAGAGTAAAGTTTCGGTGTCGGCCATATTGTATCCGCTATCTTGAATTTTGAAAATCTGACTTCGGATTCGTAATCATCAGCGACCCCAAAAACCCCTGAGTACAAGTTTTCATAAATATTCTCGTAGAGTTACGTTTTGGTGTCGGCCATATTGGATCAGGCATCTTGAATTTTGAAAATCTGACTTCGGATTCGTAATCAGCGACCCCAAAAACCCTCACTCACCAAATATCCAATTATTTTGTTGGATAGATTCTTCAAAAATGAATTCTTTCGAAAAAACGTCATTTTTTCAGTTTGTTTGTTTATAAATCTTATATTATAAACAATTATGTCAATTAGAGTGTATTGTTATGTTCTTACATCCCTCAAGTAACTGAAAAGTACAAAAAACCGTATCTGAATAAGTTCAAACGTAAATAAATTAGAAATATTCAATTAAGGTATTCCATTCATGAAGTAAAAAATATGACAGGAGCGTAATTTTTTTTTAAATAACAGATAAATATCAATAAAAACGTTTTGAAAGAAAAAAACGGTAGGTTACCGAAGGTTTAAGCGAAAAAAGTAACTTTGAAAAAAACCCAATTTACACGTGAAGCAATGGGTCGGAACGTTTTACTATGTTTGTTACTTTTTTCACCATTTTCCAAAAATGACAAGTTAAAAACTACGGAATATATGAAAAGATAAAACTATAACGAATCCGTTTCGCACATAAAAATGTG
>JAPYYX010004635.1:0-17062 GCA_030522605.1 Cremastinae sp. B BG-2022a | reverse complement strand
TGCAATTTCCGACAAGTTCATTCTCACTTGTTCAGTCGGCAATGCCACATCAAATTTCGCTATCGAGGAACTGACATTATATTCTTTACTGCCAGAAAAGTTCCATCGCTAAAGTTCATTTTGATAATTTTATGACGATACCACCTTAATGCATTTCAAAAAGGTCGGAGAGGAGGGAATTGATAACGCAACTTCTGTGAGGGTTTATAAGTTTCATTGATTCACGTCGATTACGAATTCCTTGTGGAGTGCCGAATTTCCGTGAATAAGTAATAAATATGAGCCTGAGAGCACTTTCTTGATAATAAATTCCAGAGTGTTCATATTAAAATATATACACGGCGTATATACGCATGCATAGAAAGTAGGATTTATTCATTCTCAATATAGGAGCAACATGCTTTTTTCCAGAAGCCTAATTATTCATATTCAAAGCTCAGCCTCCGTGTGCTCTATCGCGCCGTGATGAAAGCTCACCCGAAGCCTCTTTTCTTTTCTTCCTCCCTTCTTTTTTTATTTTTCTTCTCTTCCACCTCTTTTTTCCTCCATTCAGTATCCACTTAAATGCGTATTCAGAGAGATTTTCGTGTGCCAACGCGCGTGCGACAGTACCCAGATTTTCTATACTTGTGTATCGTATATGAATGTAAACATGTACAGAGCGATCCAAAATCAGAAGTTAACGAGATAGAATTACAAAGAGAAAAATACTGAAATGCGATTTTTGAGTGCAACGTACTTTAGAAAAATTATTTAACTGCATAAAAAAACATTTTTAAGGTGAAAATTCATGTCAGGATTTGAGCAGGTCACGATAAGGTAATCCTTATTTGAATCAGATACTGATCGGACCTACTAAGGAATTTGATATCAAAGCTCATACAATTATCAAAGTTCATAAAATTTATTTGAAATTAATTCGTTAATGTTTGTGTTCATATTAATGTCAATGTTAGTATTCATGTAAAACAGATCCTAAATCAATTTTAAGAAAAATAAAAATAGGATAATAAAGTAAAAATAGATAAGAACAGGATAAATGATTTCCTTGGAAGGATCTTATTGGGACCCGATAGGGTAACCATACTTGATTAATTGATTTATTTATGCCATGGTTTCTCTTCATTTACAATTTTTACAATTAATTTCTGACACAATAAAATATTCCAATTATTACAATAATAAAAGCTCTGCCAGTACAAAAATTTTTTGAGGTAAACCTTCGATTCGTACTGCATTTCAAAATGACCTCAACAAATATTTCAGTCAAACGTAACTCAAATGTCTCGATTTTTCAATACGATAAACTCCTGAAGAGTTACACAACATCTGATAATAAATTCGATACACCATCCAGATACACGGACCGATGAGGAAAGTTCACATGGCCAAATGCTATTGGCTCAAATCCAAAGGCGAATAAAACTCTTTGCAGATTTATAGTCCAGAAAACTGTCTGGTCACTTATTAATTCAAAATATTGTACGCAAAATACAATGTCATCCTTTCATCCCAGACGGCAAATTGTGACAGAAGCTGTATAAAAATGTTCTATGTACACAACTAATACATTTACATACAAGTCACGCTATCTCGCTCTGACAGCGCAGTCCTCGTTTCTCTCTGGCCCTAAATGCGAAATAAATAGACGCTTTTCCGTACCGCTCGTCCCGATTTTCCCTCTTCCCACCCCTAAGCTCAAAAGCTCTTTTATTTATTTTTTCCTCCCGGTCGCCTCCGTCTCTCTCTCGTTCTCTCTTTTAGTCGCTGTCCAGGCCGTTCGCAGTCACGCGCGTATTCAGTTTAAATTCTTTTCTCGCTTCTCTTTCTCTCGCTCGCGACTCATCTTCCCAACGGCGTCACTCCGGTTCGCCATTCGTTTCACCGGGTCCTCTTTCGTGCGAGCTCTCTCGATCCTCCCCCTCTGTCTTTTTCTCACTCTCTCTCTCACTCTCACTCTCTCTCTCTCTCTCACTCTCTCGGTCTCTCTCTCCCTCTCTCTCTTTCTCTTTCTCTCCTTCTCCTCTCTGTCGCAACTCGTATAAAGAGTGACGGAAGGAGATATTCAGGAGAGACGCGGCAACGTCGAGCGTCAACGGTACCTCGGATCCTCCCAAAGCTTTTCCCACCCCCGCACTGTTTAAACTCCCTTTTATTTTCTTCTTTTCCGCCCCTCCCCAGCCTCCTCTCGTATGTGGAACGAAAAGAAGATTTAGGGATACTGTGTAGTACATAAGGCTTATACGACGCACTTATATTATAACTAATGGATGGATTTAGCTCATGGAGAACGGAAGGAATAAGTTGAAAAAGACGAGCCAGAAAAAGAGAGAGAGAGAGAGTATCGAAAGAATGGGAAATGAGGTATCAAGGCCGCTTTTCCAAATCCGGGACTCACTAATTTTCGACGCGTTTCGCATTTTTTTCAAGATGCGCCGTGACTTTTGCTTCATGAATAATTTAATGCCTTTTGCATGTGCGGAGTATATCGCACGAGACTAAAATTAAATACGGAATAAATTTAGTAATCCTGTGCAAGATATTTTATTTATTATCTAAATAATATTTAATTTTTTTGTCTTGCGAGTTTTTTTTTCATTTTTTTTCATTCCACCATCGGTTCTGTTATTAATTTTGTGATTATACAGGAAAAATGTATTGTTCTATATTTTTTTTACTTTGAAACTTTTTTCTCAATTGAAATGCGTTTGTAATAATTGAAAGATTCAATATCATTGCTGTAATTAAAAATAAAAATCTACAGAAATTCGAACGATTCAAATTCATTTCGATTAAACAAAGAAGTTTCAAAATATGAAAAAAATATAAAACAATACATTTTTTATAATACAAATCGATACGCCCGATTGAGAAAACGATTAAATTTCTGACAATAAGTTGAAAATTTAAGTAATGAAAAAATTGACACGAACGAATAACATAAGTAAAAGATACATAAATAAAATTAACATCAACATATAATTTGAATAAATTAAGTTCGTAAATTGCAAACATTTTATTGTTATTCTGTGCAAGATATTTTATTTATTATCTAAATAATATTTAATTTTGTTTCTTGAGAGTTGGATCAACAATTAAAACGGACGAGGAACCTGTTGAAAAGATTTTATTTATCCAAACAAATGAGACGAACTGAAAAAAAATTAACCAACTCTTTTTTTATTTTTTATTCAAACTTCTTTTTTTCAAACTCCACATTCGCTTTTAGATTAAACTTTTTGTACAATAAAATTAAAAAATTCAGCGATCCTACACTTATTATATTTTTTAGAAATGATAAAAATTATAAATTACTTAATTAGCTAAATTGTCTATGCCAGGATTGAAACGATGAAATTCTTGTGGCGACAGCTACGAGGGAAAATGAGAGATAATATCGTCATGACAAAAGAGAGAAAAGTTGAGAGAGGGTGGAAAATGAAAACTAAGAGAAAGAGAGAGAGAGAGAGAGAGGAGAAGATGAATATAAAGCTTTTGTGAAATCGAGAGCCTCGAGCGACCAAAATAATTACGCTAAACTGCACTCAACAATTTCCAATCGAGGAAGCTGGCCGAGTAGTAATTCAAAGGGACGTAATCCCTGGGGTAACGCCAGGTGCGCTCAAACTCTACTTGCCCTACTACACAATGTGGGTAAACTACACCGTCGACTAAATACAATATCTTTATGTATGTATGTATAGGTAAATGTATAATGCATATATCTATATACTTATTTATTTACTGCGTGTATATTTATATGGGCGCACGTATATTTTAAACGATACGAGTTGTCTCGACCCTTCTCGCGATCCTTGGCACTGTGTCCGCGCTTTGCTGATCCTTCGAGCGACCCCGGAGCTTATTACATCCCACCAAACTTGCTCTCGACTTACTTCAAATCCCTCCTTTGTTGCTGAGGAAATAATATGGATAATTATTGTCTTTCATTTTTTATGCTTCAGTCATTAGTATTCATTTTTAATTAGTTCAGAATGTTGAAGGGATTTCATCATTATATATTTGAAAGTTATGACTGTGTGAATTAAGATTGGAAAATTTCTATTATTTCGAGGATTATTTCATAATGATTTTCTTCAATGGTTTTAATGTTTTTAATACGAGCTTTCTGATGAGTGATTGATTTTTTTCAGCAAATAATTCAGTAGGGGAAGGAGGGCCAAAATGGGCCTCTTAAGGAAAAAATGTTAGAATCCTTAGTGTAATGAACTGATGTAGTCTCTGATATTTTGATTATTTCGTTTCTATAAAGAAATTGTTTTTAAAGAAAAAATGTTATAAATAATGCTGTTGAACTCATTACCTAGTTCATCCTTCATCATATGTAATTTTTTAACCGTTTCTATAAAACAAAAATTTTACTAACACGCTTGGCGCAAAAATATTTGTTGTTTTTCAAAGTCTCGACAGCCTATTTTACCTCCTAAACACTTTTGAGTGTCAACAATTTTGAGGGCAGATTTTGCCCCTAAAAATTTATGTATGTCTATTGAAATTTTGGCAGAACAACATCTCTGCTCATAATTTGTCTACTCGATTTTGTTATTCAGATTGGATATTGTTTTTTAGTATTGTTGAGTAAACAAATTTTGGGCAGAGATTTTGTTTTGGCGAAATTTTTGCCCCCAAAAATTTATGGATATTGAAATTTTGAGGGGGGCCCATTTACCCCCCCCCCCCCTATATAATTAATTCAGAGCTTCGATCAGGAAGGAACCAATTGAAATTGAAAAATTTATAGTGCTTCATATGACCATATTTTGGTTCGTCACAAATCTAGTCCAATGTTGTATTAATTTGTTAATTTAGTTATTGATTATCATTTTAGCATTTTTTTTATTTATTGGATTTTTTTATACGACAAGTATAATAAAAAATTGATTGAGAGCTTCGATCAGGAACGCTTTTAAATAAATTCGATTAAATATGAGCGCAATTGTCTGGTTTATCAGCGTCCATCAAGATCGAATGTTGGAAGAGTCGAGCGTAATTTCATATTCTTCGTGACACGTGTCAGTCGAGAAATGAAGATGCGATGGTGGAGAGGACACATCAACCATAGGCTAACGGTTTTCTCAGAAGACAGGTGTTAATGGACCGGAGAGAGGACTACCGAGTGAGAAAGAGATCCGCAAAGCGTGCCGATCTCTAGTGTTGTAACTCGAGTCGAGCCTCATTGTCCCCGCACAATGCACAGAGAAAGTGCGATCCCTCAAACCATGTACACAAAACTTTTTCTGTCGAAAGAAAACATTTGTCTATTTTATTTTCCTTTCTTCAACTTTTTTCTACACCGTCCTCTTTTTATGTATTTTGAAAAGATTATCAATTTAATTTGAAACATTATTTAATTTATTATCTTTTATTATCAACATTTTTCTCATATTTTACTTTCGACTATTTATCAAATTAAAAGAAATTTAAAAAACTGAACCTTTTTCGTTGCGTTTCAGAATGTTTAACTTGATTTACGATTTAATATTTTTCTTTCAATTTTTTATCAAAAACAAATGCCAAACAACTTTGCGGGATAAAAGAAAAAATTTCTACTTCATTTTTCATTTTCTACGTTGCTGTAACGTTGATTTCTTCTCGTGTAATATTTCACGAGATTATTAATTCAATTCGAGACTCCATTCTTCAATATTTTACTTTTTCGTGACTTACTTTCGATTTATAAAATAAAATTCAAAAGATTTCGAATGTTTTTCCCCGATCTACGTCTCAAAATATTATTCAATCAATTTTCCATCACATATAAAAATAAATTGCCCAAATCTGCGTTCGAAGCGTAATTGAAAGAATTTCGACTTCAATTTTTCATTGTCGTTAATGCGCGATTCTAAACAAAATGAATCTCATTCAATCAATTTCATTCATTTTATGGAGCACGAAACCTCTCGCTCGCCTGGCAGTGATCCAAAAATGATCGTAAAATTTATAGCTCTCTGTCATTTTTAATGGAGAGCCAAGTGGGATCGGAAGAGAGGAGATCGTGGACGATTGAATTGTTGTCGGAACGTCCCATATGTTGGCAGCCAAGCATAAGCAGAGCCAGTCCATTATTGCGGGTTCTCCCCCTCTGCGGCATGTTCACAATTAAGTTCTCCATCGACGTTAACAGCGCCGTATGTTCAGTGAAAGAGTATACACAACCGATGCAACACCGAGAGACTCCACCAAGTGTCGAGAAGGTGGACCAGGGGCAAAGGGAAATGTCCAAGAGAGAAAGAGAGAGAGAGAGAGAGAGAGAGAGAGAGAGAAGGACGAAATGAGAGAGCAAGCAGTGGAGGTTAAATTACGTTGATACTTAAGCCGGATCCAACATCGGTAGGGTCTCATCCGGTCGGCTCTCTTTCCGGATCTATGTGTACTTGCATTACCGATTTGTAGAGGGATCTCCATGCGAAAAGTACAGAAAATTGTAACTTTCATCATCAATTTAATATATATTGTGATAAGGTGATAATTAATGTTTGCTATTTTTATTTATTTACAAATGTGCACCAGTTTGAGTGAGGTTTTTCGTGATTTCATTCTCATTTCAAAATAGACGATAAAAATAAGGTGAGGGGGAGGGGCAAAATGGAGCACTTAAGAAAAATTTCCGAATTCAAGGGTTTAAATACACTGAAAAAAAAGATGGCCATTTCCAATGAAATATATTTAATTGATTCGTCCATATTTAATAGATCCAATGAAATATTGAATTGAACCAACTAATATTTCATTAGAAATCGCCACATTTTTTTCAGTGTATGCCGAATCTTTTGTTTTTTAATGACAATTAAAGGAAAGAAATAAAATTTTCAGCTGAAATACAATTTTCATGAGAAAATTTTTTTTTTCATAATTTGATAAGTTATTATTAGCTTTGATGTCTTATTTCAAGTAATTAATTAATTATTTATTTTAATTTTTGCTTAAATGTGTTTCATTACCCAAGAAAATGTTCTTTTTGGATCTGTTATGTTAATTGATTTTAAGCTTTAATTTTTGTTTAAATGTGTTTTTAAATTACCAAATATAATGTTTTTAGCAAAAGAAGACTATTTGATATTAAATTTTTTTTGACCAAATTTTGAAATATTGAAAATTTTGACCAAATTTTGAAATATTGAAAATTTTGACCAAATTTTGAAATATTGAAAATTTTGACCAAATTTTTGGGTACCCCATTTTGCCCCCCCTTACCCTATATATTTCAATTTGTTTCTTTTTTTATGAAATTTTAATTTCTGAAAGTTATATGAACGATTTAACAAGAATCATGAAAAATTTCAATTGATCGTGCAAGAATTTTTTTTTACGAGAAAAACTATATTGCAAGTACCAGACGACGAACGAGCTCGAAAGTCACAAAACCGGAGACCCTGGATTGTCGTGTACATAAAAAATCCTCGTTATCGCAATATTCGTGCACAAAAAAAAATAAAAAAAGAAGAAGGTAACAATTGTAAATTCCGAAAAAAAGATATTCTCGATTCCGAGGCACCCTTCGGCTTGAAAAAAAGCTAAAAAAAATAAAAAATATAATGACAGAAACGATACGAGGACAAAGAAAAACGAAAATGGAAAACAAAAGAGAGGAAGGGGGCGAGAGGAATGGAATGGGGAAAAAGTACCAGATATGAAGCGTCGAAACAGGCGACAGGTCGCAGGATTTTTCAGGACAGTTGCTCAGGGGATGAAATTCAGAGTGCGTCGTCACGCGAGCGTCCCTCTCTTCATTTTTCTCCTTCCTTCGCCCTCTCCCTTTTCCATCACGCGCTTTTCTCCCGTGTCGTCTTTCCGACATTTTGATGAGGTCGGATTTGGCCGAAGGCCAGTACAAATACTGGTCTTTTTGCTATCTCTCTCTTTCTCACGACGTCTTTTCTTCTCATTATACTCGCGCTATACGTTTCATCCCCTTGCGAGCAACCCTCACTGATCTCTTCGCCCCTCTCGATCCTCTTTCCTATTTTATCTCTCTCTCTCTCTCTCCCTCTGTCTCTCATTTTTCTTCCCTTTCCATTATCCAGATCGTTTTCTCCTTTTCCAATCCCACAGACTGTATCGCGGAGATTCGTTGATCGCGACGGACTTGACGTTTAATGCTTCCCCCATCCTTACGTATACGCATTGTTTTGTGAAATATGAATACACTCGAAGCTTTCTCATACGTCGTGTACTCCATTAATGTTCATTTTTTTCAGTAAATTTGAAGAACAGCAATTTTTCGTTACACGCAATTTTTTTCGTACACTTTTTAGAATTTTTAATTAATTATTTATTTAATGCAAGTTTTTTTTTCAATTTTATTGAATTTTATTTAAGGGTGTACTAATTGTAATTTGAAATAATGGTAAAAATTTAAAAATTTGACCAGTCACTGAATAGAACTATAATGCTTTTATCCAAATTTTAACTCAATTTAATAAATCGTTGAAAATATTAGATATTCTTAATTCATCAAAAACGAAATTATAATAAATTATAAATATCAAAAAACGCTAGTAATTTTGTAAATTTTTTCTCAAAATGTTTAAATATTAAAGAATCTTTCTGCCAAATTTAATGAACTTGTACTGAACAGTTTTAAAGAAATTATTCACTTATGACGACTAAACGAATTTTCTTATCTAACAGTACGTAAAAATTAATTAAAACGATGAAATTTTCTCGATAATTTTTCTCTACTATCAGTACACATAAAAAATATAAATAACTAAGTTCAAACAGTTTTGACTAAAACTTTGGTTTTTTAGTTGTTAAAATAATAAATAATATGAAAATTGTTGATAAAACATTAGAAACCTATTAAGTATCATTGTAAATATCAAAATAAAAAATTTCATCTTCCTAACAAATGAACAAAGACTAAAATTTAACAATCCAGTATGGAAAGGTCACTTCTGTCACGGATCTACCTCCAGTTCATCTTTGAGATCCGAATACTTTGCGATTTAAATTTTGAACATTCTTTTTATATATTTCAAACGTGACATTGAATTTTTTATTTTTCCACAGAATTCTCAAGTAAAAATAAATTTTCAAAGTAAAAATGAAAAAAAAGCAAATTTGTTCGCAGTGTGAGAAAATCCCGTGCCAAAATTCGAGAAATAACAAAAGGGTGTCGCGACCAGGAGGGTGCAGGTTTCACGCTGCTACGACAAAACAGTGCACGCGTTGTCGAACGATATTGTAAAGCCGAGGACATTAACGTGGTTCGATCACGGATAAAGATCGTCGCGGGGTTCCTCGTACGAGGGTCGAATCGCGAGAGGAATAAGAGAAAGAGAGAGACATCGGAATCGGAGAAGAGAGATCGTCTCCCCCGTTGTCAAAATCCTAATGATCGCGATATTGGATAAAAAGAGGATAAAACCACGTCCGAAAAACGATTTACAGAATTCGTTGTGGTATATTCAAAAAACAATTTTTCAACGGGCCTTAACGTTGAGCCCTCTCACACACGATTTTCGACAATTCGTTTCGGAATAAATCTCTGAAAAATCAATAATTTTTTCAACACAAATTTTATCGTCGCTCGATAATAAAAATAAAATTATAATATTCAATGACGATGAAGACAATACTAGTATCACGAATACGAACGAATTATTGAAAGTTTCAAAAATTAATTAAAAAAAATGTATTTTAAAATAAATTTAGGACGAAAAAAGAGAAATAAAAAAAGCGAAAAAACAAGCATTTTTTTGGCATAAAATTACTTACAATTTTTTTAAATTTAAATAATAATAAACAGAATTCCAATGGTACGATATGATAAAATTATTGACAATTTAAAAGGCTAAGAAAAAACAAGAAAAAAGATGAAAGATGGAAGTAAGAATGAAAGAGAAGAATGCTGAGAGACAAAGAAAAAATGAATGAACAGAGAGGGAAAGAAATAGGGATGACAGCCACGTGGCCTGGTTTACAATGTTGGGTTCACCAAATAATCCATCGTTCACGTGCTCGGATATGTCTCTATTGCCAGTGCGCCTGTTCTATTGTGCGCTCCTTTCTGATAAAGCCCCTGAGAGAACCGCACCGTTTTATACACGATCCTTCTTCCCTGTCGCCCGAAACGACGTCTGGTATAGAACTCGGAGCATATTTTAATGCTCTTTGGACTTCTTTATTATTGTCGATGATGGAAAAAAAATCGTAGGCACGGACCGGGGGCTGGTCCGATATACATATACACGTATACACTCTGCTGTCATAAATACGAACGAAAAATAGGAATCTCGGGATTTCGGAATAAATTCGCATGCCCTGATCCTCCCTGGAGGGTCAACATTTTTTTTCATTATTGGTATATATAAATTTACTGAAAGGTATACAAAAAATCGTGCTCCCATATGTGCTCATTTAATAAAAAATTTCCGGAAACGTTTCGATATCAGTAAATTATGGAATTTTCATTTTTATGTACAGAGTTAATTAAAATAATATTAAAATTCAAGCTATTTTCACATTTTTCGAGGCTCGTTCGAATTTATTTAATCGAAATTTTTTCGAAGATTTATTCGAAAAAATAAACAAAAAAACGTGTTTTTAATGAAACATTACGAAATTATTTGCATTGATAATAAGCTAAAAATTAATTATACACCTTTTCTTTTTTTCTATATTCAAAACTTAGAAGAAAAATCGTATTTCATTTTCCAATTACATTTGAATTTCTATAATTATCCCACATATATATTACAAAAATATCAATATTCAATTTAAAGTTCGATAGAAAATGAATTCAACTACAATTACACTCACCAACAATAATTTTCGGTATACATCACTGAAATATAATCAGAACTTGAAAATGAATTCTAATGAGTTTCACTATAATTAGCCGCAATTGTGCATTTAAAATAATGTAGATGAAAATACCAAATCGAATGAGTTGAGAATTCTGCAGCGAAATATCAAGTTTCTACCGACGTATGCGAATTTCATTCTTATAAATTTTTGGGAGATACACGTGAAGAGTAAAACTCGAGTCACGTGTAGGAAAACGCCGAGAGCTTTTCTGGACCGTCGAAACCGCACACGCGAGCGCGTACAATCGCGGAATATGTTTAACATTTGCCATATATTTATGGATACGCGTGTAAGGTTGAGTACGAGGTCATAACGCCGTGACTATATTGGTAAAACGAGGTCTCGAGTTAGAGAGAGTGAGAGAGAATAAAAAGAGAGAGAGAGAGAGGGAAATTTATTAAAACTCATAATCCAACGTTGCCTGGTGGTGCGAGCAGCATTTCACGAATATTCAAACGTACGCGCGGCCTCCTCGCACGCGGCGGCTACGGACCCCATAATGTAATTTTAATATAGCAACGCGGCTGCATGCAACAGCCAGAAAAGGCGGAACGTTCGTACCTCGTTCGCGAGCTACACATGATCGCGAATATTTTTATCTCTCTCATTTTTCTTTTTTTTTTTTTACTTTTCATTCCCTTTTTCCAGGTTTTACGTCATTTTTTTCCTGACGCGTTTCCTTTTCCTATCGCTCTGTTCTCTTCTTTTTTTACCTCTTTTTTTATTCGTTCAACTATATGATCGAGTTTTCGCCAGGTACTTTGTTAATAAATTTTAACCGCGAGATGAAAAAGTTAGCGCTGCCAGCGCGCACGTAGATGAATCAAAGAACCGCAGATCTGGCGAGCCATCCGTTCCGGAAAAGAGAGAAATCGACGATGGGAGTGAAAAAGCGCGAGAGAGCGGGAAGAAAAAATTACAAGCGGTCGTACTTTTGTACGAAAATTCATTTCGTCGAATTCGTTATAAAATTCATTATAAAATTTCGAAATGTAGGTTACGAGCGGAGCCCTGAAAAAGAATTTGTTTAAAAAATGCAAATTTCATTTTTCCAGAGGATTTATCGATTCCCGGAAAGAAATTTTATTAAAAATTAAATTGAGCTTCGAGTACATTGATTTAAAAACTTATTGTACGTAATTAATGAACGAGAATTGGTTTTAATAAATCAATTTATTTTAAAATAACAAGTTCCTTATGAACAGACCCACAAAAATTAGGTTTCAAATTATTCAATACAATTAATTACAATAATACAATAATAATTAATCAATACAAATTTTTTATTTAACATTTTTTTAATGATAAATAAAAATATCAACTTCAAGAGAAATTACCTATGAAAATTTTTTTATGAATAAGAAAATTATCCACATAAAAAAAAAATTTTTAAAAAGTTTAAAAAAATCGGAATCTAATTGTTCCCCGACTTATAAAGTCGTATTAAAAAAACCTATCAAAAATAGCTATCAACACAAATGTTTAATAAAAAATTTAGCAATAATAAATAAAACAAACACGAAAAATAAATAAGAAAAAAGTTCCAATATCGACATCGAGAGGAATTACCCATTAAACTTTCTTTTTCACGAAAAAGAAAGTTATTATCAGGAGAAACGTGATTCGGTGGCCTGTGATACTTTTATTTTCAACCTTTCGTATATTTTTCCTGCTCTCGCCCTTTTCGCTCTTCTTAATCCCTTTCCCTACAGTTTTACGTCACATTGCATTAAATCGCAAAATCTCTCTTTCCCCGTTTGCCCCGCCCTTATATTCCCCGCTCGTCGACGAGCAAGGTGGGAAAAGTTGGGCCGGGCGCGGAACGTTAACGCGAATGCACCGGGGATATGTAATCCTCGGCTATCTCGATTCATCTCCGATGATAACTATATGTCGCGTTATCCTTTCGATTACGCGTACGCGCTTGCCCGTCCGGCCGATGAACTCGCTCGAGTTGAAAATCGAAAATCTAGATCTCATCCCTCCCTCTCCCACCCTCTCCTTCTCCCTCGCCCTTCGCGTTCTCCGATCCATCGCCGATACGATGATTCATCCGACCGAGAAAAGATCCGTATTACTCGCTTTTGTTCCTATTTGCTCAAAATTCTCTCGCATTGCGAGCTTTATTATTATCCCTCATATTTTTATTGGAAAACGTGTAATTGAGGTCTGTGTACCACACCGAAAAATTGTCGGTACGAAAAATATAAAAATTGTCATGGAAAAAAAATAAAATGTGTAAAAAATTTATTTCTCTCTGTGCAAATATTTCTGTGTATTTTTATATTTACTAAAAATTAGCCGTATTCCGTAGAAAATACAAATGTATATAAAAAATTCATTACTCTGTATGCATATATTTTTGTATATTTTTCTAATTTTGCTGTAAAATTTTTAGAATTTTTTAGTGTAAATATTATTGTCTTTATATATTTAATGGAAAATGTATGATTGGAGTCTGTTTATCGTACCAAAAATTATGTATTCGAAAAAATTATAAATTTTCATGGAAAAAAAAGTGTACAAAAATTAATTGCTCTCAATGCATTTTTGTATATTTTATTATTTTGTGAGCGTGGTCATTATCGTATTTGTATTTTTATTACTGTTTTGTACTTTTAAAAAAATTGTTATTCTTCGTGAAAATAAATATTAAATTATGTGTATAAAAAAATTCATTGCTCTCTATGCAAATATTTCTCTACGAATTCCGTCTACAAGTGAAACGAAAATGTTGAAAAATGTTTGTTTTTTTGTATCGAGAAAAACGAGATTCTGTCGCTCCGGCGAACAGAACAATCATTAATATTCAGAATTTAAAGCGCGAGCGTTGAGTCGTCGTGAAAAAAAAGAGAGGACGGAGGAAGTGAGAAAAGTTTCGTGAAATTTTTCGTAGTTCGAGGGCTACGGTGATATTGCTCGCACGAATTGATCGCGCTATGAACAATAACGGCAGTACGAACACGAAAAACGTTCGAACTCGAAGGGAGAAAAATCGAATATAAATGAATGAGAGGAGGAAAAAAAGTGGAAAAGTGAAAAAAAGTGAAAAGCACAGTGGCGTGTAGGAACGACGACGAGAGTGCGAGAGGCGCCACGATCCGAAAACACGAAGCGTTCCTGAAAGAGAAAACTTTCGGAGACGTGTGCTTATTGCCCAATAGCTAGTTTTGCACGTTTTTACCATGTTTTCAGGATAAAAGGGAGACTCGAAAAATTCCAACAATTCATAAAATCATCGAACAATTTTTCGATTTTCAACTATTTTTGTTTGAACCACATTTTAATTTTTTTTGTCATTCCTCCCTCGCTGGGTTATCCTCATTGTCTGGTTTTGAATTAATTTTTATAGTACTTTATTATTCACTTTCTAATATAAAAAAAGCTAAGAATCGATCAGCGATAGACGAGTAAAAAAATTAAATTTGCTTAGGGGGTTACAGTCGGCCAAAAAAAAGGCGAGATTTTGTGATTTTTTTTTGGGAAAACGATTGCTGGTTCCGCTCTGTTTTTTGTTTCATAGTAAAGGTATATTTTTTACTGTGTTTCTTTCGAAACAACTCACTAAATATCGGTGACCACGATATCTCAAAAACGAGTCGATCGATTTACTTGACCTTTTGCATACTTTTTTTTTTAATATCAAAAAGCAATCCTTGATCGAAGGATTTTTTTTTCGATGCATACTTTTTTTGATATCAAGGAAAATGAAGTGATTTTTTCGAAGAAATTTAGACTTCCACTTTCAACCGCCGACCATTTTTTCAAAAATTGATATTTTATCAAATCCTTCGATCAAAGACTAGATAACACGATACAAAAACTTAAACTTAATTTTTTTGGACAACGGTCCGTAAAATATATTATATCTGCTACATTTGTGATTTTTTTACACTAAAAAAATTATGAAACATAGTAAACAATATACCCTTCACTATGGAAAAAGAAACAGTTCGAAAACTGCAATCATTCTCCCAAAAAAAAATAACTAGATGTAACCCCTTGAAGAGAAAAAGTTTTCTTGGATTTCTATAAAATTCTACGACTAATTAAACATAAATTCTTTTTTCTTAATTGAATTATTATTAGGATGATTAAAAATGCACTAGCCCTCTCTCTCTCTCTCTCTTTCTCGATGTACACCGAAATAATTTTTTCTTACCAAACACAAAAAAAATGTACCTACTCTCGAGATTTCATTTGTGACAAGCGCATTCTTGTCTTTTAGCCGATAGCCGGATAATTAATTATGCGCATGAAAAAACGAAGAAGCTTTTCCCCCTGAAGGATCATTGAATGAAAGCGGGATAATTGAAATGGACATGAGTACGGGATCACATTATGCTCCTTACGTTATTCAGCTTATCTCGTGACAAAAGACAGGATCGAGGATATTGCGAAAAAGGTTGCATTGAATACGAGAGAAGATGAGAACGAGAGAGAGAGAGAGAATAGATTTAAAAAAAAGGAAACGAAATAGAAAGAGTGAAAAAATATAGAATGCAGGTTTTGAGTATCGAGCTCTCAAACGGTGAATTTAACTCCTAATTCCTTTTTCAAACTCTCAATCGCGGAGGGAGATTGAGAGAAACTGGAAGAAAAAAGGAGAGGAGAGATTCGAGGGGTCACAGTTAGAAGGAGAGAAAAAATAGGAAGAGACCCTCGTATCGTCAGTTAGGGTTGTACAATATCGACATTCGTAAACTATAGACATAAATTCTCCACATAAGACGCGTACGCCTGAGCGGACTAAAGAGCGTAAAGTTCATACCGGGCATTAGATACAGTCAAACGTTTCCTGTGTATACGTTTGCACACACAGGGACACGGGACAAACGTACAATGCAAACGCAAATCCTGTCCTTCATAATGCCCAAACCTACTTCACCATTATGTTCGAATCCCCATGAATAAGACGAGGAAGAGGACTATAGCGAAAAAAAAGGAAAATGAAAACAACGAAATCGTTACTCGTAGTTGGATCCGACAAATGCGGTTGAAGGGATGTGACTTGGGTTTTTTGGTATTGGAATTAGTTTCGGAAATGAATGGAAGCAGATGGAAAAAATTTTATTGTAGAGATGTTTTGATTTGTTTTTGGTGTTTATTTTTTTATGCAAACTTTTCAAATGTTTTTTTGATATGTGCAGAAAATTGAAAATTGTATGTGGTTGAAATTTTAGAAATTGCAAAATTTCAATATTTTGTTGAATAAAATTCTCAATGGAGGTTGTGCTCTGGATTTTTTTTATGAAGAATTTCCTGATCACTTTCTTATATCCAAGAAATAAAGAATGTGATTTGAAATTTTGAATTTTATAATTTGATGAAATTTGTGACATTTAAATGAAAAAATGCCAATAATTATCAATTTCCAGGTAACTTTAAAAAATAATGAATCTTGATAATGATTTTTCTAAAATATGCATAAATTATCCCATAAATAGGGGAATTTGATTTATTTTAAAAACTTCTCCAAAATTAAAATCTAATACAAAGTAATTTTTTCAATTTCGAAAAATCAAACCACTGTCATTTTTTGTCTGAAAGCCTTCCTGAAATTTCCAAAAATTTCGAAAATCAAATTTGCGAGTTCTATCGCTTCTAAATTCGCTTCTGAAATTCCGCGCGTTCGTGTAAAACTTCTAAAAACTAAGGAGAGTAAACCAGATTGCGGGTCGGTAGGCCCGAGTTAAAACCCGAAGGAATCGTCACGTAGCCACTCGACGAACGCTTCGGGGGTTGGCGTTTGGCAGAGGTAGGGGGCATCAGTGAGAAGCGAAGAGAGAACTTTCCAAGGTAAAGGGAGGAGAAGGGTGTGGAAGAACGAGTGAGCTAGACCGAAAGAGAAAAAGAAAAAAAGACAGAGAGAGAGAGAGAGAGACAGTGAGACGAAAAAAGGAAGAGAGAAGGGAAAAGGAAAAAGGAAAAAAAGGAGTAGAAGCTCTTTCTCTTCGGTTAAAGATAAGAGAAAAGCCTCGACGAGTGGGTACAGAAGCGAACTCTTTATTTGACTTACGAATTAGCTGGCTCGGTGAGCGAGTGCTTTGAGAATGGACCGAAGAGCTACCCTCGCCCCTTCTCTTTCTCTCTTAACGGGACCGCACACATATGTATATATAGTATGTATAAATACTCACAAAAACACCATCAAGATGGTGTAAAAAAAGGAGGCAAGTACATTTTTCCATAGTATTGCGGTAAATAGTAAAGAGGTTGTCGTAACATG
>JAPYYX010004629.1:0-12499 GCA_030522605.1 Cremastinae sp. B BG-2022a | reverse complement strand
CTTAACAGCGGTACTACATAGTGATCTTCTCGAACGAGACTCTCTTCATAATTACAATCGAACTTCGCCCGCCTTCGGCGGGCTCGTTCGATTGATCAAATTTCTGTTATTCGCTATACTCCTGATGAATTTCTTTCCGAGATAAATCTTTCCACAAATTGCACTAAAATGTGGAATCTTTTTCCATTTTCTCAGATGCATTTTACAACTAATATTAATTTCAAAGAGTTTTACTGATTTGAAAGATTATATATTAAAAAAATGACAATTTACAATCGTCTATGGTTTGAAAACAATCCGTGAGCACTTTTCGAGATTTTTTTTCATTTATTGAGAAAAAATGTCAAATTATTAATTTGAATAATAAGGAATAATTAACGGGAAATTTCTAAACTAATCAATTATCGACTATTCTAAGAACTTAATTCGACATTCATCCAAATAATTTTTTTAGAAATTTCTTTTTTTTCAAATATAATAAAATAAAATCCTGAAATAATTAAAATTCTAGATTATGCAAAATGATTTCAACCTTCCCAAGACTCTGGAATAATTTAAAAAAAATTATTTACGGACTGAGAAAAAATTCAATTATAGTTGTGGATATTTTGGTCGCTTGGTATGCTATCGACTAGGCTGTACGTACGTCAGCACTGCAAATACGGGCGTGACCGAGTTAAACTCTTCCCTCGGAGCAAAAGACTAAGATATACTGAGAAACTGTCGCGGTGCAAGGGTGTGGATGTCGTTATATTTCCTGTCCATCTCTCGGGAAAAAGTGCACGTGAAGCTTTTGCATAAAACGACTCGTCTCCCTTTCTCCGTTCCTTGAGCCTGCGTTCTCGTAAAAAATGGCACATACGAGTGCAAAAAATGGAAAAAAAATATACGTGCCCGAGATCTCGGAATGAAATCTTTTTTTTTTCGATTATTCGATGCATTTTTTGTGGCGTCAAGTGGCTGATGTGGAAAAGCAAAGAGGAGAATGCACGTGACAATTTTACGTAAGACGCTTTCGCCTGAATTCCCATAAAAAATGCATAAGAGAAGAATAAATCTCGTAGGCGAGAAGAAAATATTTAACCGATTTTTTCTGGAAACGAAATTAATTTATGCATAATTCAATTATTTTCAGAAAATTGAAACGATTTCGAAAAAAAATTTTTTCAAAAGTTTTTTCAAAAATAAAGATAATTCTCAAGGAATACTAAAAGATATGAACACAAAGAATTCACTAAAGATAAAAATATACATGAAAGAAAATCTTTCAAGTATTCGATGCAATTATTGCATAACAATTAATAAATCTTCAAGTCTAGAAGAAAATATTTGTACACTCTCCTAAAAAAATAAATTAAACGTACAACTTAAAAAATTACTTCCCTCAAAAAGAGTGAAACGGCGTTAAGCGTTCGTCAAAAATTCTTAATCAAAGTCTGCCGCGCATCAAAAAAAAGGACACGGAGACAAAAAACGTCGAGAGCGAGGAGGAGAGAAAAAGTACACGAAAAATGAAATGATACATAAAGGAAGAAAAATATAAGGAATAAAGAAAAAGAGAAAACAAGATGACAAGCGCGATAGGGTTGGACTTTGTCGAGTGTTACGAAAATATAAACTGCCTGGACACGGGAGATAAGGGAGTCTGCTTTGGGAGGCAGGATAAACGAGTTAACTGCTACGTACAGAGAAAGAGAGACAGAGAAATGAGGAACAAAGAGAGGATCTCTGGAGGGGCACGACGAGGATCAGGGGTTGGAAGAGGTCGTTTTAATCAACATAGGAAAAGCGAGCTGCTGCCGCGCGCACACATTTATACGGGCGGCCTCGAAACAAGATGGGCCTGAGCTTTCGAGTATCGGGAGGTAAACGATATATACGAGTAATACAACGTCATACACATCGCCAACCGGATTATGAATAATTCTATTCGCTTCTCCGCGCGCTACATCCATTAATCCCGGAAGCTACGATCGACCGGCCGGAAAAGCCACCAACATTTTTTTTACGAACATTTTTCACCTGAATTAAAAATAGAAATTAAAAATTGATTTGAAAAATATTATACGACTTTTTTAAAGTTTTTGGTAAATTGTTAATATAAGTTAATCATAAATTAGTTCGGTGATTTGTTTCCTTTCGTACAAGTTTAGAATTTTAATAGCGATATGAACCTCTCCTCATGAATTATTGGGTTAGATAACTAAAATTATGTGCAGTAATATTTTATCTTATCCTAATTTTAATTTGTTTGGCTTTCCTCAATCAGACAGAAGAATATTCTTGCATATTCAAATATAAATTAATAATTATATAATTAATCTTATTAATTCAAAATATGACCATATTTATTTAAAAAAACATGAAAATTGAGAGAAAATTGCAATTGCTATTCAAAATTGTCTCGTTGTTTTTAATTAATTGTTTCGTTTTCTCTTAATAAGGAATGTTTTATTATTATTGTAAAAGGGAAAATATAAAAAAGTCCAAATATAGTGATTATAAAAAATTGAAAAAATGTGTCACCGATTCGTAAAGATAAAATTTTACGATCTGCCAAAGGATGAGTTTATACTGGAAATCGAAAATAAATTGAGTCGACGTTTATGTTTCTCACTACATTAATGAATTACACAGTGATTGAAATTTTCGTTGAAACTACCTCGCGCACTTTTTACCAAAGATAACAACGGAAACCCGTTAGCTCTGGAGTTTTAATCAAACAGGTGGAATACGAAATAGAAGACATTCTTATTCGTCAAACACTTAATTAAAATAACATCGAAACGATATATTGCAAGCGTAAAATAATCGCTAGAGCGACGGAAGCGAACGAAAAACATAACATTTTATCACAGGGAAACATCTCTGAATACAAAATTTGGAAAAAGTTTATCACTCATTTGCATACAACATCGCGGTAAACAATAAAACACGTGACTGTTCGAAGGTTGACTTTCCAAGATGTTATCACAAAAAATACCACTTCAGGGCCACTTCAAATGACACTTCCTCGAAGCGGCTTTTTTTAAAGTAAAATTGTGCCGCTCGATACAGTAAACGAAAATCTATTTTCGATTTTTTTTAAAACAGTAAGTTGAAGAGAGAAGAATGTTTTTTTATTATCAGTACGCTTCTACATTACAATAATATTTACATGTTTATATGTACATTTTTTTTTAAATTACAATACTGAAATTGCGCACCGACATGAGCCATCGATCGCAGTCCTTCAGCTCTGGATTTTCGTTATAATGAATACAATTATAACTGTACAATTTTTCGATCTGATTTTCGTTGTTATTGGTTATTATGTGCTATTACTTTTTTTTCGAATATTGTTACAAAGTTATTTTGTGTTCGGTATCTCGCCAGAGGTGGAATTGGAGTTTTGTCAAAAAACTCTTTGACGTTGTCGTATTCTTTTTTTGCGAATTCATTTGTAAGGCGTTCTAGTCTATTTTCAATTGGGTCGATTTTACATTTTTCATACAGCATGGAATTTCGTGGATTAAAGAGAGGGTTTCTGTGATGACGCATTTTAGTTAATTTCCTTAGTGCTGTAGTTTCTGCTGTTCTTATTAAGTTTTTGGCTACATTTTTGCAGTTGCTGAAAATGGGATGACCATATTCGAGTAACGGTCGACATATACATTTATAAATTTTACTAGTATGAGACAAAAGTTTAATTTTTTTTCAACTAAATAAAATTCACATTTTTGACAGAGATCGTGTCACAGATGAAATTAAAAAATTGTTATCTTTTCGAAGAATGAACTTTATTATTTCAAAAAAATTTGTCTTTGGGATCTCAAAACGATATAAACAAAATCATACGCATACGTATTTATTTTTGGAAATTATTTTTATTTAAGATACAAAAGCTTTGATCGAGCCATCGAGATCGTTTATCTAATCAAAAAAACAAGAATTCATCTGGAAAATCAATGCAAATTCTTTTATCATTTTCCTTATTATCTTTTGATGCAGTCACTGCCGACAAGGTATTTTCACTAAATATTTGACAGAACCAGACTCTGCGGAGACAAAACACCTTCCGCTGGTTAAATAAAGACCCGCAAAATTAAACTGAAAATTTAAAAAGCGAAACTAGAATAAATTTCAAGTGAAATGAAAAATTAGACAATCTAGACGTCGCATCTTATTATTTCTGGAGTATACGGAACGTGACTGGGTGAGAAGCGTGCGAAACCCGATGAGTCAATCTGCCCGGCTCTGAGGTACAAACAGCACCTGTGTATTCACTCGGATCCTCGTGTTTCCCCCGGAGATATTCCGTTAACTCGCCCACGCTCTTTCCACGCCGACGAGCCTCTTGTGCCATTCGCAAGGGTTAATGGACAGAGGAACCGCTGAATTAGTAAGGAAGACTTCCTGCCCTGCTCTCAACGAATTATTTATCACCGCGAGAATGTCTGAGACTTTTGCCAGGGAAAATCGAAAAAAAAGTTTCTCAAACAAACGAGGATTTCAGGCATTTTAAAGTTGACGCTCGATCTCATATCCCGACTGTCGAAAGTTCCTCAAAGGAAATAAATCGCTCTCCCAATTTTTCGAGACGCGAGACCTCGGAGAAACGACGAAAAAAAAAACGAAAAACGATAAATTTGAACAATTCTTCTTTCCATTCCTTTTTTTTGACACTTTGAGACAGTTGTCAGAGTCCTGGACTATGAAAAGTGGGATTTTTATTGTCCAGAAGGCTCTGGCAAGGAAAAATTTTCCCGGATTCAACGAGAGAGAGAGGAGGAAAATTTTCTCGGTCTCGGAATGGAAGGAAGTCTCTGCGGATCGTTCGAGAAGCCCCGTTTAAAGTTCGCCACTCTCGCGCCATTCTTTGAACCGGCTTTTCGAGAAAGGAAAAAAGTTTTTCTCCCCGACGAAAAAGTTTATCACTTTCCCGTTTCGACGCTTTTTCACGGACAAAGCGAGATTGCGCTTTTTTCTTTATTACTGTTTCCTAGATCGTTGTCCGACAAGCCACTTTTAAGTCATTTTTTCCTCCTTTCTTTTCGCTGGACGAAAATACAAGCCAATTGCAAATAAAAGAAAAATTTGCTCGCGATTACTGTTATTAAAAAATGAAGTGACATTCAAGATATTAAATTAATACAAAAATTTCCTAAGTAAAAAGTAGAAAATCTGACCATTTCCCTTTTTCTTACTCTGATTTTTTTATTGAAGTGAAACTTTCAATGCCTCGAGTGACTTGGTTAATTTACGTTAACTCCCAAGGCGACCTGTTTGCATGTGTTGTACAGCTTCCGAGGCTCGAAGTCACCGAGCGGAGTATAGGCATCTGACATAGGGCGCAGTTTGGTCAAAATGGCAACGACAACGATGCAATGATGATTATAATAATTGTGGTTTTCTATGGAATCTGCACTGTTGCACCAGTTCGACTTTCCGTCACCAGATATCATAAAAGTTTATTTTCAGACCTGATATTAATGTGAACATTTTCAGAACTCAGACCTGAAGTTAATGTGAATATTTTTGTTTACTTACCTTTAACAAATTTTTTTTCTCATATTGTTATTAATGTTTTTACTGAATTTTTCTTTTGCAGAACCGTATTGTCCTGGAATATTCGACGGATGGTCGTGCTGGCCAGATACGCCTGCTGGTGAAGAAGCGTACGCGACGTGTCCTTATTTTGTCACAGGATTCGATACTTCACGTGAGAAGAAATTTTATTTCTACTTGTATTTAGTTAGACTTTTACTTAAGCCAAAATTTTTTAGAGAAGTATTTTGACGATGAAATCATATTCGTGACTACGGTACGTCTATGACATATCCAGACAATGCTCAAATAATTTTTTATAATTTATTTTATGAATTATATAAATATTAATGAATTTAGATTGTTAAGAAAATGTTTAAATCGTAAGATACTAACAATTTCTCTCGAAGCTTTTATGACAATCAAATAAAAATAAAATCGTAATTAAATTCGCTCCACAACGACAAATCGAAGAAGGAAACATGAATAAGGAAATTCTATTGAATTTTTTCAACTGCCACGGGAAGGAAAATAAAGCGAGAAAGAGTTGGCGGAGGAAAGTTTAAGATATTCACTGGGGATCTTGAGAGAAAATCGTGGAGTTTCCTCGAGCTCGGCTTGACAGATACGTCTTTCTCGCTTTGACGTTTAAATTTGGAAAGGCATTCGCTCGATTGAGGCGCTCCCAATCTCCTGTTTCGATATAGAATCCTCGATTTGGTCACGTTGTTCGAAATCCCTTCGAAAGCGTAATGCAACGTTCGAAGTCTGCATTTGTGACGCGCCAACAAAGAGCACCAATTTCGATGATCCATTGTTAAGTTATCCGCGAATTGTCGGTCTTGAGCGTGAACCAACATTTTGTGGACTATTCGAATTCAAATTGTCACTACGTCGTCAAAAAAGTCATCAATATAATTTTTATTTGCAAAAATAATGTATACACATTTTTTGTTTGAAAAAATTGACAAAAAATTCTTTATGCATATTTGTATACTGCATATATTTCATAGATGGAAAAAGTGGAAAATATCCTTAAAAATTGTAATATAAATAATTTAAAAAATATCGAAAAAAATTTGTAGCTTTGTGTACGATTTTTAATCAATTTTGAAAACCATCAAGTCTCTACTCGAAGATCGAAAAATTTCATTGCGAGGGTACAGACAACCGAAAATTTAAAATTTCGCAAACGGAGTAACGTTTTCTGATATTTTAATTCATGATGGATGTTGGACTTCGTCGTCAGCAATCTCGTAGCCAAAATCCAATATTCCTTCTCGTCGACATTGATCAGAGCTTTTACAATTTCCACGCGAGCATCGTCATGAAAATCTTGGATCAGTGAGACCCGGATCCATTTATCAAAATGATCGGAGCGATATTGACGATAAGCTCTGATGAAATTGCATCCATCATGACGAGAACAAGCTCAACGAATTTTAGAGCCAGCGATTTAAGATTGAGACAGGAAAGTTATCGATCAACACTTGACGAGATTCGAAGATCGAGACAAAATAAGTTTGTCAAAATTAATGAGCAAAAGATGTCGCCCAAAATCAGGCGACTAGACGATTTTCTCTCTCTCTTTCTCCCACTCCTTTAAATGTGTCTAGGAGAGCCCGTAGCCGAAAGTTCCGTCAAGGAGTTCTCGTCCGACTACGTAAGCGTTAACTTATAATTCACGCGTAAATTTGTAATTTGCAATTTGGTTTGTCAATTTGTAAAAGTTATTTGTCGATACATAAAATCATCCGAGAGGAAGATTGTTAGAGGGTATTTTGCGAAGATGGAAAGTGACGTCACTGCTAGCTTTGTAGCTGGGACGCTTGTCGGTGATAGAACACGTGCTATTTTCGGTGACCAGCGGGAAAGCCATCACAGCTCCCAGCGCCACAGCTCACTTCGCAGCCCGCAAGGTAGCCCAGCAGACGTTCTAGCAAAGAAACAAGCATCGTGTGCAGCGGGGTTAATTCGGAAGAAAATTTGGTCGAATCCTTTTAAAATCAAGAATCCTATTAAAGAAATCTGTATCATCGACATTCATTTCCGAAATACATGTTCGCAGCATGTCCCAAGTTTTTAAATCGGATTCCCTGATGAAAAGTTCGTAAATCTTGTTAAAAAGTACGCTCCTTATCGACATATTTTTCTCTTTCTTCCACACCGACGTTAGAAAGAATCGACAATCAGGAACCTTCGCGACCAAGTCGAATTCCGTGTTTTTTGACGGAAATTCGAGACTCAGAGAGCTCTTCAGCGAACTCTTCGACTTTTCGGGCGGAAATTCGAAAGCATACGCTATAAAAGGTAATAAGGGCACATCCGAAGTATTCACCATCGCAGAGTCTCTCAACAAGATCAAGACAAACAGGAGGTCTCGCGTAATTTATTCCACGAGCAACCGCAGTTGCTGTTTCGTACTTTTCGATCGCATTTGGATCTTTGATGTCCACACCTTTCATCCTTTCAGGCAGATAATAAGGTTCGACGATTTTTGCGAAGATTTCACCTTCGACAAGAAGCGAAAGAACGAAAATCGCTGCAGTTCGATATTTGGTTTTTATATAATCTAAACATAGTGCTAACAATTTTATCGGAATTGTTTGGTCTGCAAACTCTGACAAACAATCCACGATGTCTGCGAAAGTTTTCGTATGTTTTCATCGATTTGTAGTATTCGCCGATGTGATTCAGAATTTCTTTGGGTTCTGTTTTCAAAGCTTTTTCGCTTTTCCCTTAGAAATCGATGAAATTCTGTAAATTCTCAATTTCAGAAACCATTGACTCCAAATATCTGGTTCGTGCTTTAGAATCTCGTTCTTCAAATGATAACGCCAAATTTCCTCCGTTTCTAATTATTTTACGGCTGAGTAAATAAGCCAATCATAGTTTTCCAAAGACAATTTCATCATCTTCAGGTTTTTATATTTTGTTGCGATGCGATGATTAAGTGAGTATATCGACGTGACGAGATTTCGGAGAGTTTCATGGCCTCCGGTGCACTACACTTTATATCCAGTAGGATATTGAACGGGCAGCATCTCAATAAATTTTTCTAAGCACAACTTGTCACACCCAGGATTTTCAGGAAAAATGTACCAGGCAGTTGGAAAATATTCCGTATGATTTTGCACCTTCGAATGAATCAGGTAAATTAAATGGTCCTCAATAAGTTGATCATGCATTAATTTAATCGATGATTTCTTGTGCCAGTCGTCATCCTCTTGGAGTTTTGATCGAGCCAGTGGAATTCTCTGTTCCTCTGGCAACTTCTGCATTACAGTCGCCTCTCTGTAAGAGAAACCGCCTGGGAAACGAGACTCTTTCTAAGAGAAACTTCCCCTTAATCCCCACTTTCTAAGTTCTGTAGTGTCCCTACACGTCGCTTGGGGCGGTTGCATGCGCAGAACTATGCGCTTGAGTCCAAAATAAGTGTAGACGAGTAACCTCTCTTTTTGATTGGTGCTTTGCAGTGCTGCCTCCCTAACTTTCCAGTCTCGGGGCTGTTTGGGAAACTTACGAAGATCCTCCACTGTATTTCCGAGCTAATGAAGAAGCACACACGATTCGCAAGCACGTTACGCCGAGCCAGTACGCATCCATTGTAGAAGGGGAATGGTTCCCCTACAATTTAAGGGGCAAAGAAACTTACGGAGGCGAAACTTAGGGAGGCAGCACTGTACTACGATTGGGGATAAGGAAGTTTCTGTTACAGAAAGAAAAAAGTTTTTCTTACCGAGTAGTTTCTCTTACAAGGGCTTCTCTTAGAGAGAAAGGCGACTGTATTTCTATTGTTATCAGTTCCAGATTGTCCAACATGCTACAACCGTAAACACTTTTGTATGTCTCCAACAACAGATGAACCCTTTCGAGTTCATTAGGATAATGTTTCAAATATTCTTGTATATTTGTATAATTTATATGATATTGATTAATTTCACTTGGAAAAGCATTGGCCAACAATACCTTGTATTCATCAATTGTTATTTCTTGTGTCCAGGTACTTATTGGTACCATCTACGTATAAAAACGAAGAATTTTCAAAACTGCGTTTATGTTCTTCTTCAAGAATTTATCAATCACCTTGTTGCTGAGTTTTATGTCACTACGATTTCGTGCTTCCAGAATTTTCATGAAGACCGTCGAGTGATTTTTGAACAAGCGAGGAGAAAAGTCCTTGGATGTCCCCAAATTGAATTTGTATGAATTGTTCTCAGATTCAAGAGCAAGTTTCAGATATCGAATTATCATTTCTGGACACCTGAGAAACAAACTCTTTAGCATTCGACCCGTCAGGATAACGTTTTCTTTGTATACTTCATTCCAAATTAATTTCTCACTGCAAGCTTCCAGTAGAGGTTGAGCTTGCTCCTTTCCATACAGATCAGCAACTAGAGTATAAAATTCTTCGGCCAGCCGAGTTTCACCTTTAACATTAAAGCTCGCTACCAGATTTTTCAGTAGCTTTATTCTCGTATTGAGTGGAACGACGGGCAAGAGCTCATCTTTGAAGTACTTTGGAGTTATGTACTTTTCGTTCGAGCTATGAAAAAACCATTCCGTTCTCAACGCTCTGTTGAAGAGATCAGGATCCTCAGACATGAGAGCTTCCGCGACGACTTCTTCCTGTTTCAATATTCAGGCTATTTCGAGTTTAACCAGCGGCGTAAGAGGTTCTTGCACGTCGCTCAATTGGATCGAATCGGTTGAAGTGTCTTTGGATGATTTTGCGTTATCAGCCGCAAGTCGGATGATAGAATTTAGTTTTCTGTGCTTCTCGTGGTAAGGCCTGAATCGCATCCAAGTAAGGTGACTTGGTTATCGCCATTTTTTGAATCTACATGTGAAAAATAAAAAAAATTAAAAATGTTACTTTCTATTTCGAGCATAGAAAATGAATGAACAAGGATGAAAATTTGCTTAAATTTGTTTAAGGTTTAATCAAAATGTAGGGAATTTGGTAAAAATTGGTGACTGATTCTTCATTAAATTAAATAAAATAGGAAGGTACACATTTTTTCAGATTTTTTTTCTATGTACTTCCCGAATCAAGCAGGAAATTAAATGGAATTGTAAGAAACGTTCTCACCATATTTCAATAAACTCTCAACATTTTTTTAATTTCCGATAACTTTGAGATAAAATAAATAATAATGAGGCCAGTCAAAGTTCTTAACAATAAATAATCAATAATAATTTGATATTTTCTTTTAGATCGGGAATCGATAAAAAATTGTTATATATATAGAAAAGAGTCAAAAATATATTTTTCAAGCGTTTCATTACAAAGTACAGACGAGAAAAAAAATTTGTACTTACAAATTTTACAATTTACTTCGCTTCATCCATTCATCTTCGAAATTTTTTATCGAGAAAATTAGTTTATTACTTTGATTACATTACAAATCAAAAATTTGTCATGTATTGAGATAAGAAATAAAAGAATCAACTCAATCTCGAAAACAGAATGAATTGGAAACGTTCGTTTTCCCATTTAACTTTTATAGTGAATCTCCACGTATTGAACGTTTGAGAGAACGCCAGCTATACAATATGAAAAACTGTCAAGCAAGAAAAACATTAGTGCTCGGTGAGGACAACGATTGTACACATTTGCAAAAACACGAAAATGTATTTCAACGAGAGCACAAACTCTTGGAAACATATCAGTTTCAAACTTACTTATCTTTTTCCAATAATAGATACCATTTCACAAAGTTTAAAGTTTTTAGGTGATATTGCAATGTGTGTAAAAAAAATTGGAAAAGTTCCATCTTCCAGAAACGGAGATGTCCAGTCTCATCTCTTTTCCACCATTTGGTAGGATTCGAAAAAATTTTAAAAATGCGAAAACAACTCTTTTAACTTTTTTAAAATAAATAAACAATACAAATATATGAATTTAAATGCAAAATTTGTGCAATTAGGACGGATTAACTGCATTTCTCTTTTTTTTATTCTCGTTCTTCGATCTTCTGAAAATTATTTTGGTAAAAAGAATCCGAAACACACAAATTCAGAAAATATATTATTTATTGGTAACAAATGCTTCTGACGTGAGTTACAGTTATTTTCCAGTACATAACGATTGATGAATTCTACAATCTTTCGTATTCATAACAATCAAGCACAGCTCAATTAAAACTAATATTCGCAGTACAAGCATTGTATCAGTATAAAAAAATCTTAAAATAATAAAAAAGAAACACAATAAAAAAATAAAATATTTTAATAAAGTATTTAAAGCACTTTTCAACACGAAAGTAAAAAAATCGAAGAATAAAAATATCCTTTTTTGGTTTAAGGATGTTGACCCCTTACCTCAAAAAAGAGCGATTTTGATGAAACTTTGCATAAACGTAGATAAAGGCTTTAAAAAGTCCTTTGCCAAATTTCGTGAAGTTTAATATTTAAAAAAGAAGTTAACACGTATTCTTATGGGAGTTGTACCTTTTTCGATGAAAAAACCTACAAATTTGCATTTTTCGCATGCTTAAAAAAGAGAAATTTTAATAAAAATTGGAGGTACTATTCTTGAAGTATATACTCAAGTCCTCACCAAATTTCAGAGATTAGGAGCGTAGTTTTTTCAAAATTTAATGTTAAAGTATGAAAAAATAGTGAGTTCTGAGAGTGAGACCGAAAAGTCTAACCTGACCACTATATATATATTTATATAGGGGAAGGGGGGCAAAATGGGGTACTTAAGAAAAATTTCCGATTCCAAGGGTTTAAATATGCTGAATTTTTTGTTTTTTAATCACAACTGAAGGAAACAAATTCAATTTTCAATTGAAATAAAATTTTCATGAGAAAAAAAAAAATTTTCAGTCGTCAAAATGGGGTACCTCTGCAAAAAGTACGAAAAATTTTTTTTTCTCATAATTTGTTAAGTTATTATTAGCTTTGAAGTCTTATTTCAAGTAATTAATTGATGATTTATATTCATTTTTGTTTAAATGTGTTTCAT
>JAPYYX010004619.1:0-14142 GCA_030522605.1 Cremastinae sp. B BG-2022a | reverse complement strand
TTGTACAAGTGAGTATTCCATTTGGCTTTTGCGGAATACCACCGTGACGACATGTACTTGTCCACTTGTTTCTCGTCGACGACGATTTTTGTACAGATAATTATATGCCTTCCAACAATCAGACATGATGATCATTCCTGGGTTAGATCCGACGCTTCACAAATTCAAGAAGCGCCGTCGAACTCTTTTCATTCACTCTCTCGAGGAAGACAGACTTTGTTCCTCTTTCAAAACCGCCGAAAACCTATTGTCCTTCGATTACGCGACCGCGATTATACTCGCGATGACCAAATTTTGCTTCATCGATTTCTACGATGATATCAGGACCTCCTAACTTTTCGGCGGAATTGTGGAGGCATCAGTCTTCTAATACCTAGCCAATAAAGTAAATCCAATTACATACAGTTTTTAAACTCAAATTTAATTCCTCCTCCATATCCTCTTAGTGAGGAGGATTTCGTAAAATGTATAAGGACACAAACAGGCACACGTCTTCCGGTTTTACATGGGCATGTTCAGGCCACATTTTCGAAGTTTTTGATTCATATTAGTTTTTTGTTGATAAAAAAATAAAAATCAATAGACACCTGCTTCCCCCTCGATAATATAATTGTTTATGATAAACTACGACGATTTGTTAAAAAAAATTTTGTGCCATTTTTCGCAAAAGTCACTAAAGTAGAGAATTACTAAAAGTTCAAATTGAAATTTGAATAATTCCGAAGTTGTATTGTACGCTCCTGACTGTGCTCCTCGTGGTCCCAGTAGCTCATTGTCAGTCAGACGAAGATTATTATTATTATTATTATTTGATTTAAGTTGGCTCCGGTTCGTGCAGAGGCGTAAGAACCATACGGCCATGTACGATCGCTCTGAAAATAGACCGATATGAAGTAGGGAGTAAAGGAAATCAAAGAGAAGGTAAGGTAAGGTCAGAAATGTATTTTTAGGGTGGCAAGTATAGATTTGAAACAGCTAGAGGAAGGGAAGAGTTGTGTATAAGTATAATGCGAAAAGGAAAAGTGTAGATGTTAAAATTGAATTTTTGCGCTGTGCAGAAAACATAGGATGTGATGGAGTGTTTTTTTCGAAGGATCGGCGATGAGAGATTCAATGTTATAGGGAGGAAAGAGATTTGCCTTGAGAAGGGCGTGAAGTAGTGGAGGACGAAATTGGTCGTAGCGAGGACAAGCCGAAATAATATGGTTGAGGTCCTCGTCCGCATTCTGGTCACAAGAGCAGAGGGGAGACTGAGATAGGTTTTTTCTATAGAGACTGGATTGTAAATTATAGTGGTTTGAGCGCATTCTCGATATGAGAACTATAGATTTCCGACAAAAATTTTTAAGCTTAGAAAACCGGGGGGAGGAGTAGCCGGTAAAGTAATTTTGAAAATAAATGGTACCTTTGTCGGTATGCGTGTTAGTGAGGAAATTTTTCGAATTTTCTAGATATTTTGTGCGTGGAATCGGAAATAAATCGGATGGAGGAAGAGATATTTGTAAAGGCGTCCCGTTGGAGATCACTAGTTTTGCGAAGTGGTCAGCTTTTTCATTTCCGGCAATTCTGAGAGGTGAAGGGATCCATACGAGATTAATTTGAAGCTGAAGGGCAAGGGCTTCGTGAAGAGCAATTTGAAGATCTATAATTATAGGCGAACAGTTTGTAGAGTATGAAAGAGAGAGGCAAACGTATTTTGGGCACCTTACCTCCGCAAACCGGGGTCATTTGTGTCTCTCTGTTTTTTTCACTCACTGAATACATTTGAAAAAATCTGAAAAAATGCATGTTGGTTTATGAAACATTTAACTCAATCTATCAATTATAAAATTAAGAAAAAAAGCATGTTTTTATTATATTTGGCTCTTCCCTTTTCACGACGTTTTTGAGGAATTTCATTTTGGCCGAGGCACGAGTGACCCCGGTTTGCGGAGGAAGTGTTAATTATAATAAAGTTTACCGTGTGGAGAATGGCTAGAGCCTCTGCGGAGAAAATAGAGGCGTTTGAGGAGATGCGAAACGTTAGGGAGAGAGTCAGGATGGGACAGTATATAGCAAATCCTCCGTAGGTGTTCGGATCTGTTTTAGAACCGTTAGTATGGAAGTAAGTTGAGTTGGAAGGAGAGAATATAGATAGGAATTCTGAATTGGGAACGGAGGCGTTTTTTATCGTTATGCCTGAATCGAGGTCGATATAAGGGTAAGTACAAGAGGAAGACGGTTTAATTTTGAAGATCGGGGGGAAAGGGGAGGGGTTTATGAGGGGTTTGAGGCGAGCAAGGCGGTGAAATGATATGACCAGGGGAAGTTCAGAAATGTAGACTGCTGGGTGACGTCTAGATGTGAGAATTATAGAGGAGAGGTTGTCGATGAGAGGATGGTCTGATACAGCGTGAGATTTGAGAAGAAATTTATCGCAGAGATATTGTAGACGATGAGATAAGACGGGTTCGCCGGATTCGGCTAGAACGATGTTGTTGGGAGTGGAGTTACGAAGGCCCAGACAGAGTCTGAGGGCACGACGTTGTAGGATTTCGATTTTTTTGAGTAGTGGATGATTTTTGAAGGGAATAAATATGGACCCGTACTCGATTGAGCTGCGTATGAGACAGCGGTAGATCGCGATAAGAGTGGAGGGGTCAGCTCCCCACCATGTAGTACGGAGACATTTAATAATGTTAAGAAGGTTTTGCTTTTTGAGAGGAGGTTTGAGATATGGGAATTCCATGAGAGTCTGTGGTCGAGGGTGATTCCGAGAAATCTAGCAGATAGAGTAGCTGGAACTCGGGTAGAGTCTATCGTAACTGAGGCGGTGGAGAGGTCGAAGGGCTTGCGAGAGAATACTACTAGTTTAGATTTTGTAGGTTCGATGGAGAGGCCGAGAGAGTTGAGAAATGGGGAGATTGTATTGAGGCTATTTTGTAGAGATGAAATCGAAGAGACGATGGAGTCAGCTGTGGAAAAAATGACGAGGTCGTCAGCAAATTGAAGGTAAGAGCTGGAATGATCGAGATGTTGATCGAGTGAGTTTGTGTATAGTATGTAGAGAAGAGGGCTTAGGATACAGCCTTGCGGAACGCCTTTGAAACTGTGATAAGGACCATAGAGTTGACCGGCGAGTTTGAAATAAATTGAGCGAAACGAGGTAAGATTAAAAATGAATTCACAGTAGGAACGAGGAAGGTTTAGGCTTTGGAGACGGGAAATAAGAGTACAGGGATCAACGTTGTCGAAGGCACTGGAGATGTCAAGAAATATACAAGAGGTAAATTTCTTGTCTTGGAAACTTTTGTAAATGTGAGAGACAAGAATTGAGAGGCTATCTGGGCATGATCGCGATTTACGAAATCCGTATTGTGAAGAAGAAATTGAGAGGTTTGATTCAAGCCATTGAGTGAAGCGAGTATGGATGAGTCTTTCCATGAGCTTAAGTAGACAAGGTGCTAGTGAGATCGGACGGAATTTTCCTGGAGAAGATTTGGGAATGAAGAAGATGAGAAAATCTCGCCACTGTGAGGGAAAGAGACCTTGAGTGAACAGCAAGTTAAAGGTATCTAGGAGAAGTGTTAGAATTGATTTGGGAAGTTTTGAGATGATGGTGAAGTCTATCTTGTCTAAGCCAGGAGCGGATTTACGGTTGGATTTGGAGATGGCGGACGAGAGTTCGTGTTCTGTGAAAGGGAGTTCGAGATTCGGGTTATCAGTAAAGTCGGTGGGAAAGTATGGGTTGAAACAAGATGGGGGACAGATAGAGAGAATAAGAGCGAGCAGTTTCTGTTGAGTCGCAGTATTGTTAGGGAGAGAGGAAATATCAGATAGATTACGGTTACGGAAACATTTGATTTTGCCCCAGATTTTACCTGGAGAGGTACGGAAATTGATTGAGGAAGTGGAAGATTGAGGAAGAAAATCCAGGATTCTTTTTTGGCTTTTTTAAATGTTTTTTTGGCGATAGCATCCATTTTTTTTGCTTCGATAAAATTTTAGAGAATGGAAAGCTTTCTGTATTTCGCCCACGCTTGTTTACGAGCACAGTTAGCTTTATGTGATTCATCGTTCTACCAGATGGAGGCACGTGATTTAAATGGACGAGTTGGATTAGGAGAGAGAACAGGGCAAGATAGTTGAATCGAGTCGCTGATGGCTTGAGATATGTTTGTGTACTGAGTGAGAGAAGAAGAGGTTTTCAGAGCTGGAGGTTTATCGTTCAGAGACTGGGTGAAGGAATGCCAGTCGATTTTATTCAAAGGGAAGTGGTGCGGCAGGAAAACGATCGGAGTTACGGAGGTACCTATAGTAGTAGCGATGGGCAAATGATCGCTGAGCATGGAGTCGTTCAAGACTTTCCAGCTGCAGAGAGAAAGGAAGTTTGAGGAGATCAGAGAAAGATCGATGGCTGAAAGATTTTGGTTATGAGAGATGAGCGTGGCGGAGCCATCGTTGAGACAGGAAAGGTTAAAGTTGGTTAAGGAATTCGCGAGCGTGATACCGGAGTGACAGTTGGACGAGCATCCCCAGGAAGAGTGGTGACTGTTAAAGTCGCCACAAATAAGAATATTTGAGAAGGAGGACAGAGAGTTAAATCGAGAGTGCCAGTCAGGAGAGTTGGCGCGGAAGAAAGGAGATTTATATAGGGAGACAACTATGAACGGGTCAGAAGATGTTGGGATCGAGACCGACAGAGTCTCGATGTTGTTATGAGTATGGAGAGTCGAGTTAATTTCGGAGAAAGGGATATCTTTTCTTATGCAGATGGCAAGGCCGCCACCTCTTTGATTGATTCTGTTTTTAGTTACAATACAGAAGCCGTTTAGTTTCGGAGGAAAGGTGTTCGTGAGCCAGGTTTCGCACAGCACTATGATATCATAGTTGTACGCTATTTTCGATAGAAGGGCGATTTTATTTCGAATGCTTCTACAATTCCATTGAAGGATTTGGAGAGTTTTGTTAAAAGCCATGTTAGTTATGGGAGAGGGGAGCAAGAAGCGAATTGAGAGTTTCTATGACGGGATGGAGTTTATCTGACAGACTAAGAGGCTGGAGAGCTGGGATAAGCTGTTGCGAGATAATTCGAAGGAGAGCAGATATGACGTTGGTGATGTCGTTGGCGATGTCGTTGGCTGAGTCTGAAGTGAATGAGCTAGGAGTGGTGGGTTGAGAGGGGATCGAAGGAGAAGAAGAATACGAGAAGTGAGTCTGAGACGGAATGATACCGCAACCTTCGGGAGTCGGCGGAGTGCGACCATTTGGGAATAAAAGAAGATTCGAGTGCTCAGTTTGGAGTAGAGAGGGAGTTCTCTGGAAATTTTCGCGTCTCGGACGGTTGGGGGTAGAGTGAGAATGAGTGTGCGTGTAACTCGGAGAGGCCTGAGAAGAAATTGCGAGAGATATTGTTGATTGAGCTTTCTGAATCTGAGGTTTTGATTTGTGATGATGAGTTGCAGCCACTTGGCTGTCAGAGCGTGGATACTCGTTTGAGGAGGGTGGAGGTGAACGAGCTGCGGGAAGCGAGGGGGACAGAGCTGGAAAATGAGAGAAAGAGTTAGCTGAAGTTGAAACTGAAACTTGTTGCCTCTTGTGAGGGGAGATTGGATGCGGAATGAGTTCTCTCGCCTCGTTGATCGGGATGTTTCTCTCAGCCGCCGTGGCTTTAACAGATTTTTCGTATAGAAATACGGGGCACTGTTTTGAGATGGGCAGGTGATCGCCCTTGCAATTTGCGCAGATCGGAGGAGCGTCTTGGTTGGGGCAGATCTCAATCGAAGAATGTTTTTTGCCACCGCAGCGAAGGCATTTCGGTTGGCTCTTGCATTGAGCTGAGACGTGGTTGAAGTTGAAGCATGAGTAGCATATTTTCAGTGGGGCATGCCAGGGGTCAACCGTGTGACGAACGTGAAACAGAGATACGGAGTCCGGACGAGTGCGACCTTGGAATTTAACATAGATCGATTGAGTGGGAACGAGAGAAGTCTCTCCGTCTTTTGTGACCTTGCGGTTTTGACGTCTTACGTCTGCAATAGGATGTTGAGAGGTTAAATTTTGGAGGATTTCTTCTTTGCTGAATTCGAGAGGGACGCCTCTGATGAGTCCATCGCAAAAGAGAAAGCTGTCGGGAATATAAGCAATGAGGTTTTCTGCAACGAGCTCTGGGCAAGCGAGTAGTTCGTTCGCTGTTCGTGAGTTAGCAAGGACGACGGAAGTCTGGTGTTTACCGGAGCTAAAAATGTTTACGATTTGGTTTTTGTGAAATTTCCGGAAAAGGATTTTGCCAATGCGCGTGGCATTCAGACGAGGTGTTTTGTTGTCGAAAGATTTTTGTTGGATCAGGATGGTGAACGGGCCTCGGAGTTTTTCGTCGTAGTGATTGTTTATCAGCTTGTCAATAGTATTTGTACGAGTTGTTGGCGTATGTGACAGAGTTGAGGCGGCTTTAGATTTTTGAGAAGAATTGGCTGGTACGTCCTTGGAGAGAGATGCGGAATTCTTCGTTGAGTCGAGCGTTGATGAAGTACGGGATGAATGTGATGATGGGGCTCGAGTGCCCTTGAAGTTTTTTTGGCTTGCTGGAATGAATTTTTCTTGGTCGTCGAGGGAGCGTTTTCTGCTTTAATACGAAAAAACGTGGAAATGTCGATGTCATGAATGAAAACAGCTGATGACGACGAAGTCAATTGATCTCCTGATAACTTTTTGACAGTAATTCTCGGTGGAATATTTTGAAGTGTAGTAACAATTTTTTTTCCTGTGATCCAAAACAGAAAAAAGTCACTTTTTCAAAAATTTTTTACGTGGACTCTCATTTGACTAGAGAATACTTGATCAACCACCTTAAGCAAAATTGTTTCCATTATAATTTGTTGAAAATTTGACTGACCATTATTTGAAGCGATATTAGAAAGTGTGCAAAATTTGCAGAAGATTCACCGATTAGATTTTCGAGATATTCATTGTAAAAAATTCACTTTTTAACACGGTCTCTTATGAGACATTACAAAAAAATGCGATTTTCAAAAATAAATAACTCAACTTCTATACGGTCAATCTCGTTGAAATTTCAACACAGGTCGCGTATTGTATCGATTTATCTATATGCCCAATTTTATAAAAAAATAATGGAAAATAATTTTAACGTGTAAAGCGATAGAACCTCCATAATTATGTTTTCATAAATATTTTATGAAAATATAAAAACCATTGATTACGAATAATAGTTTCTTAATATGTGGGTTGACACAAAAGTTAACGCGGTCGGTCCGAAACACTCCTAACCTATACGCGCCGTCAAAATCGTGTAGTCAGAGGAGAATGAAAATACTATGAAAGTATCCTGCTCCCCATACAAAAGGCGAAAAAGACAGATTTTACAAAAAAAATGTTATTCGAACATGAAAAAATATGCTTCGGTGATGATAAAAACAAGGACAATCAAATCAAGTAGTTAAATTTTTAATAAGATCTTAAGTTTTTTTTAAAGATATTGTACCATATCCGGTGAAAATCCTGCGTATCCCCATAAGAACGATGTTAAAATCCGAATTTTTAATTAGCTCGTTTGCAATAATTTGCATGATAAGCGACCCTGAGATTTTGCGAGGTTGTCTGATACTACTTAAATAAGGCCCTCGCAAAGTTTCATCCATTTCTCTAGCTTTTTGATTTGGTAGGCAGCCACCTTAATTTGTAAGAATTTCTATACTTATTAAAAATTGATAATCACTTATTTCCCGGACAATCTACATATATAGGGATATATGAAATCTACAGGATTTTGAATCGATATGGAGTTTAAGAGCAATGTAAACCAAAAGTTACTAGATTTCAGAAATAACATATTTACTAATTAATAAGTGAATTCTCATAAAAAATTGGGCCGTATAGCCATTCTTTGGATCGAAAAGAACATATCACTGCTTTTTTGAGCAGAATTTTGCAATATTGAGGAAGAACTCTGTAGCGAAAAATTACGAGGGGACGGCGCGAGTGAAATTTTTTCTCTACAGATTTCTCCCTCAATATTGAAAATTTCAGCTCAACAAAGCGGTGATACATTAATTTCGATCCACGGAACGGATGTACGGTCCTACTTTGATGAAAAACGATTCATTAATTGATAAATCCGTAATTTACGTAATTTGGGTGGTCACGTGGTTTCCATTGCCCTTAAAGGAACTATCTTCTATTGTATTTTTTAAATTTAATTTATTCAAAATTTGAGTTTCTATTATAAAATTATTGTACAGTTATTAAAAACGTGGTTTAGAAAAATTTTATTTTTCTCAAAATAATTATTTTCTTACTTCTTCTACTTCCGATTCCTGTTGAAGTTTCTGTTGTCTTTTTCGCTTCTCCGTCATAAGGCGTCGCTTGCGTTGGGTTACTATTTCTCCCACCATTGCAAAACTTTTTCACTCACTTCACAGATTCACCACATTATCAGCGTGGAGTATTTTTTTCAGTCGGTATAAACGTGGCACGACTGCGTGCTGAAGAATGTTGCGCTCGTTATTAAAATAATGACTTAAAATAGATAGAAAAAGAAAAAAAGTGGTAGGAAATTTGGGATCGTGTATACGTCGGGGGAAATTCAAATTTTAGGACCCTATAAAGAGTGGGGTTCTTTAACACGTGAATATAGAGAAAGACTACCGAAGCCACGCCCCTGTAATATAAGTCATTATTTATAAATAATGACTAAAAATAATATATTTATTATATTTATATAATAAATATATTATTTTTAGGCTCATTAGCGAGAAAATATAGCAATGTCATCCAATTCTGAACTATATAAAAAATTTCAAGTCTGTAGCTCATCGGGAAGTTAGTTTAAAAATCATTTTTAAATTTGTACCAAAAAGCAAGTTAATAGAAAAGTGGTAAAGTCGAAATAATAAAAAAAGAGCTCCGATTAATGACGATCGCGTATCCACGCCTGTTCACGTCCGTCGCTCTCTATTCAGTCAAAAGTTAAGAAATAAAGAAAATGTATGTTTAAAGACGAGACGAAAGTCTGTAGCGACACTTGAGAGAGTAAATTTAACGATATAGTCGAGAAACGCGCGATAGTGGCGCCGGAATTAACAATAAATAAATAAATAGTTAAATAAATAATAGATAAATAGTCAGTAAGGATCGGCTCATGCTCGCCGTCCTGGAAAGTTCGTAGGAAATTAAGGGGAAATAATGAATTGCTCGATCGCTCTCTCCTGTTGCAATGAATTTTCATGCATATATTTAATTTATTTTTTAGGCTCTTCGGATCGCATAGGCGCGTTTCTCAAAGTCCGATCCTCTTCAGAGTGTCGACCCCAGGACTGGCTCAAGAGTTTTTAATGAAATAATTGATGGAAAATGGCCTACTAAAACGTTCAATAAACGAATAATCGCTATGGAGTAGTGATCGAGAAAAATTGTCCAAAAATGGCTGACTCTCGAGGGTCTTGATGTCTCCTCGAAGGTTCCCGTTAAAGCAGGAGAAGTGATGGCGGACACCAATCACACTTTTAGCGTTCCTTATGATCCGTAGCTAGCGCCAAGTATATCAAAAATGCTTGACGGCAGCCAACGAGGCCCCGGAAGAAAGAACGGGCTTGGTACTTACGCGAGTATCCACGATCCCCAAGGCTAGGCTGCGGTCTTCGATCGCCCAGGTTGGTCGTCGCTCCTCGGTCCTTGTATGGTCCACAGACACCAATTTCATCTGATTTCTGGAGTCTGTTGCGCTAATTTTTGGCCAAATGATTGAGCTGTAGCCGGCGGTACTGCAAAGCCGGCACAACTCGAGACGAGAACGGAGCAAGCCCCAGTGCGTCGTCAGACTCCAAAAATCAAATTAATATTCTGGCTCCCCAATGGAGCACGTATCAGATATTAAGCTGATAAGAACAGATAAACTCTTTTATTGCGCATTTTTACTTCTCCCCGCGAACATACACGCGAGGAGTACAAAGTTTGCTGTCAGATGCTTATAGCTACGTAGTTAATATAATATCACAATCTTTTACAGTCAATTGCACGTGGTATTGAGTCGAGTTATCGCCGCAATGTTATTATTATAGTTAAGAATATATTCTGGCTGGACTCTCGAAGCACATAAATATTAACGGGTGGGTTTTGGCACCCCGCCAGGTGAACCCCCAGCCGCAGGCGCGGCCACACGCTCCCCGGGATTACGGTACTGCCTCACCCCCGAGGCGCGCTCGACGTAAATGTCCCTCGACCAGCGGATGGTCTCAGAGACAGCAAGTCGGCGCATCAGGCCGACTAGAAATTTTGTAGGGATAACCCGGTTCCATGTAAGGGCCTTGCAAGGTTTCCGAAGGCTGATCCGACGTTAGGTGGACCTTTTTATGAACTTGTAATATCCTGATGTGGATAACTCGATCGAACATCGGATCAACCTCGTGCAGGATATGCCTGATCAGGACTTGATAATGTTCTTGTGTGGATTACCCGTACATCCAAGAGAGATTTTCGGGTGCGGTTAACCTGCTCAGGTCCTGATGGTGGCATGTCGTGTATAACCCGAACGTCTGTTATGTCAACTTTTTACACGGTTAACATAGTCAGGACCCGATGATGATTTTTCGTGGCTAACCCGATCCTTTTATAATCGGTTATTACATGTTTCACCTGGTCAGGACCCGATGATGCCTTTAAGTGGATAACCCGAACGTTTGTGTGTCAATTTTCTACAATGGTTAGCATAGTCAGGACCTGATAATGACTTTTTGTGGTTAACCCGATCATTTTATGATCGGTTATTACATGTTTCATCTGATCAGCATCCGATGGTGCTTTTAAGTGGATAACCCGAACGGGGTAATTTAGTTATTCCGTGGTTCACCTGAACAGGAGCTGATGTCTCTTTTGTGTGGATAATCTGTGAATCTCAGAGAGATATAACATTTTAGGCATGGTTGACCAGATCAGGACCTGACGCCTTTTGGTGTGGATAATCTAAGCCTCAGGAATAGAAAGTTATGCGTGGTTCACCTGATCAGGACCTGATTCATTTCGTTTGGATGTATTCTAATTTTATAAAATTAGAATATATAATTTTATAAAGTTAGAATATATCCATTTCTATTTTTTTATTTACTCTATTTATAAAATTTCTATTTTGATATATCAGAAATAGAACTTTAGGTGTTGTTCACCTGATCCGGTTCTGATGATGATTTTAGGTGGATCATTCGACCGTTTTATTTTAACAAATTTTATAAAGGACATGATCAGGACCTGACAATATTTATACGTAAAATATAATTGAATGCATGAATTTTTTTAAAGAAATAAGAACACTAACAAATATAAAAATCTGTTGTTAAAGTACTTTTTATTTTTACTTTTTGTATCAGTGGAGTAATGGAACTACGTACATTTTTTGAGTATTTCCATTATCAATTTTCAAATGGACCATTTTCCGTTGAACTTCACTCAGATTTCGTATTTCGGTATTATTATCACGTTTTTCTTTAACTTTCGACATTTTAAAAATTTCCGAATCACAAGGCTGCGTGTATATTGAACCTATTTTGTTCAGCGTTTTTCCTTTAATGATTATAGTTCGTGCATTTACTTTTCCATTTGCAGGAAACTGCATACGTTCTATTTGAAAAACTCGATCATTTGTTAACAACACCGTATTATTGGGATATTTATCCGTAATTGTTGCATTTTTAAATTTAATTCTCTTGACAATGATACGACCAGAATCATCAGCACGCAATTTTCTTAAAATTTCTAACGATCTTGGTTTTTTTGGCTGTTTCTCTTGCAACGACATTTCATTTAAGCGCCGACATAATTGCGAAAGAGGGTTTTTTCCATGGCGAAGAAGATTTTTAATTTTCCCCAGCAGATTTTCAAAGGGGTACGCGGTAATTTTTGACATAGGGCAATTCATATTGTAAACATCGTCTGCGATGTGGATTAAACTATGCATATTTCCAATACAACATTTTTCCCCGTATATACTCGGCGCAAATGCAACAAATAATTTCAATAGATACTTTGCGTGTTGCCATTTAGTTGTAGCTAGTTCGCTTGACCACAAGATTCTGCAAGCGATATGTAGAAACAAAAAATGTTTATAAACATTTTCTGATACCACATGTTTCAGAATGATGGGTCCAAGGTAAAGAAGTAACAATAGGTACTCGGTGGACTTGAATTTTTTTGATATCGGCTAGAGATCGTGTCGCTCTTTGAAAATCTTTTGGTATTTGAAAATGGATGTTCATTAATAATTCAGATAATTGACGTTTTGCATTGTTACTTAATCTCACATCCTTTACATCACCCTCCGTCCAATACTCAAAAAGTTTTTTTATCAAGCCGAGAAAGATTGCATGCATTGGGTCGATGATGAACATTATTATAAAATCAATTAGCGGTTGAATACGGATGAGCGGACTAATTCCACTATGATGATGTGGATTTGACTGAGCTCGAAAAGATTCATCGGTTCGCGGATTTTCAGAAGTAACTGGATAAAGAGTACGGTTATGTTTCCGGTATCCACGCACTGTACAACGTTCGCACGCATAAAACCCTCCGTGGTTAATTATACACTTTAGAAAAGAACGGGCTGGTCTGTCGCAAATGAACGCTTTAATTTTGACTTTGAAATTTTCATCATTTATAAAAAAACCGCGCTCTTGGAGTTCGTTCATTTCTTGAACGAAGTTTTCCAAATATCGATCGATGCTCCCTGGCTTTCCATCGCCACAATAAATCGCTATCACAAATGGTTGATAAGCATCTTGTTCGTTAAAAATTTTACCAAGTATCGGCCAGATTTGTTTTGAACTTGACTTGAAGAGAGGTAGTCCGTCGACATTAAAAAGTAACTGTACAGAATTTGTTGCGTGTAATGAGGGATTAACAATCTTTTTCAGTTTCTCGGTAATTCCAAAATATACGAATTCATCTCCTTTTTCACTGAATCGTTCGATGTTATAAGTTGCTCTGCCCGTTTTCAAAAATGTTTTTGCACTTTTCGGCAAATCTGGATACGTTTCTCTTAAAATATCTAATAATGACTCGAGGCGTGAATGAGGTAATGGTGGATTTGCCAAAGCCCACTGCCGGAGTTTTTCTATAACGTTCATTGTCGGATTTTCGGTCACGTCATTTCTATCACTGTCACTCGACGTTTCAGCATTTTCACTATCACGACTGTTACCTTCATTATTGTCCGAATAATGAATTTCATTTTCTTCATCCAGTGTTCGGTGATTTTCCGGTTGCTCACCAGGTTGGTCATTCACGTTACATTCAGCTTGTGAAGATTCCCTCAGATGGCCAGTTTGCAGATTTTGATCGTTGTCCACAGTTGAAGAATTAGACTCGTCATTCTTATGACTTGTTTCACGTTTATTTCTTTCAGCTATTTGAGCTTTTAATTTTTCAGTTCTTTCATGCTTACGTTTCCGATATCTTTTCACCCTTAATCGTGTAAGTTCACGTTTTATTTCCTTTTCATCAGCCATAGTGCATAAATAAAGTCGGAAACTGAATCGAAATGACCTAGAAAAAAGCATAATTTAGAAAAGTAGAATTTATTGAGATAAAAAATTTGAGAAGATTAAGGACAAAACTTTGAAAAATTCCTTTTCCTTACAAAAATATTACTAACGTGCATTTAAGGAAGTACTGAAGATGATTCAAAACGGTGACAAAAATCTAAAGATTTGACCAGTCACTGATAATTGAATCCTAACGCGTCTGTGCAAATTTCGACTTAATTCACTAAACCGTTTAAAAGTTATAACAAATTGAATGTTATACGTATTCGAAATTATAATAAGTTATAAATATCGAAAAATCGGTAGTGGTTACCTGTAAATTTTTTCTCAAGATAAGTTTAGAAATAAAAGAATTTTTCTGCCAAGTTTTATGAACTTGTACCAAACAGTTTTTCAGAAATCATTCACTTATGTGATAATAAAACGAATTTCCCTCTTAAAAAGTATTTCAAAATTGATTAAAACGATGATGTCTTGTTGATATTTTTTTACTATCAGTACATATAAGAAATTTGTTAAGTATAAGGTTTTGCGCGTGCGTATACGTGTATATATATATAATAATAAGGTAGACGGCGAGAGAGTAAGAGAGGGAAATAATCCCAAAAGA
>JAPYYX010004608.1:0-10625 GCA_030522605.1 Cremastinae sp. B BG-2022a | reverse complement strand
AATATTCTCCCGTGTCACGTGGAGGGAAAAAAAAATGTTGCAGGGACATTCTTGGTGGGAGGTTGAGGATAAAAATACTGGAGTCTCAAAGCGAGGAAAGCCTCGCGACGAAAGGACAGACTTTTCATCACACCCTGGAATAAATGTCTTTTTCCCGACCATTGTAACTTCGTATGTCCATATAAAGCTGTCATAGAGAATACGAAATAAAAAAAAAACGAAAACGAGCGTGCGAGGGAGCAGAGCCGTCGATTGGACAAGCTTAGAATATAATCGCGTACATAAATTTCGTGTGCTCACATTTAGGTAAGAGGAATAGCGGTTAAGAGGAAGGAGAGATCGAGATCGTGTCCAGGCGAGCCGTTATCATGTCCGCCCGGTGCTAATTGCAAGGCCGTTGCCGTATGACCTTAATGAGTAACGAGCATAGCCGCGGTCGCTCCGTACGCACTGTAGCGTGAGCGAGAAGGACAGCAAGAAAGAGAAAAAGAGAGAGAGAGAAAAATAGTTATAGAGAGGACACACTCACGCCTAATACGCATACGCGACGTTAGAAATTTTTTTTCTCTCTCACGCACTCGATACTCCGTCGCTAAACGCATTAAAAGTTTGCGAGGGTATCGAAAACCGTTGCGAACACACGAATGCACGTTTCCCAATGATCCGCGATGAGGAGCGAGTGCACTACGTGCGGTGAACGTGGCCTGTCAAAAAAAAACGAGGAGAGAGAAAAAAGGAGCGAGAGGGAAAAGCGCAACACACGACGAGTTTCCGATCGCTTGACAAATGCGATAACGTGAACGACACTCGGTTGTTTATCCCTCTTACATCCGTTGGCAACTCCCGATTAAAACAACGTGTGACAATTCGTAATAATCGAGAATAGTTAAATGAAAAAAACGTATTCCCCTCCCCCCCCTCCTCCGGCTTCGAAGTCTCAAGAATCGACGTTCCATGCCCACTGCTCCGGAACGCAAGGGACTACAGATGGCATTATTTACGGGTTAATTACGAATCCGTGAGGCTCGAGTCCCGCATGGAAAATATCCTGATGAACTTGACTACTATTTTATCATCGTCGAACGTAGAATAAGGGCTTGTTTCAAACAATAAATACCTCGTTTTTCGACGAGCTCCGGAATCTCCTCCTTGTTATCGGCCATCTTAGCACCAGTCACTGGTCACAATGCACTATGGGTAAATACAAACTACGGGAAAATTCGGCTTACCCGGCGCCACCCGACGAACGTCGAGCGAAACGGACACCCCGGTGGCCTCGCGCGCAGTTACGGACACGCGGCAATTTCAAAAAATTGAATGGCTCTGTCTCTTTCTAATTTCACGACAATTATATTGTTTGAAAAAAAAATTTCAAGGCTATCGCATCGAGAAATTGAAGATTTCAGGAATTTGAAGATTCGGACTTTGAAAAATTTATATCAGAGAGTTAAAAAATGCAAGTCTAAAATTGTTTTGATTAAAATAATTGGTATGAAATTATTTTTACGCGAGTTTCACATCCTACCGGTAAAAGTTTACTGAGGATATTATTCTTAACGTGTTTGTACAATGTTGCGTGAGGGAACTTGAAATTAGAATAAAATAACTCGCAACCGGTTGCTACGCAGTGAATATAAATATCGAATTACCGCATCATTGTATATTTTATAGTCTTTACGTTTTTGCGCTCTGCTGACTCGTTAACTCGCTTCAATTTTTATTATTTTCTTTAAATCATAACGTCACCTATAGCAAACGACGTTCCATTACATTGTAAAGTGTATGTCCTATTTTTACAAAGTTACGAGGGATTTAGAAAAATAGAGCAGAGGGCGACACCGCCCGAGCCGAAAAACAGTTGACTCACAATATTTTTCGTTGCATCAGGTTGGTAGAGTTGCGAGTCGTCAAGCCGTGACTACAACGGCTACGTTCAGTACAGTTTGGCTGCTCGATTGTCGTAAGTTGCTCTGGTGGCAGTGTGTGGACTTGTTCGGAAGATAGTCAGGCCGTATATTCCCTTTCGTATAAAGCTAGCGTGAATTTTTTAACTCATCACAAAATAAAATGGGGGATGGAAAGAGGTAAGAAATAGATTAATAAAATTTAGATTGCAGTTTTTAATCTTCACGATCGAACGATAATCCATCCAGCATTATTTTCCATCGGAAGAAAGCTTTTTTCTCGCTATTCTCATCCACTCCGAGATAAAACGCTACGCCAGAGCCCCCTCAATTTTACGTTGTCATCATGTCGACCCCAGCCGCTTTGTGTTTTCCGTGAAGAGAAAAATAAAACAAGTTCCCTCGCTTATTAATTTAGACGAATTTCGATGATTACTGAGAAAAACATGAAAATTTATTCTTTTTTTGTCAAATGATATCGCCTTCCTTTAGCTCCTAACGAACTTCAAACAATTTCCGCTTCTTAGCGTTATTTTCCTTTTTCCAAATGAACATGGCTGTAATGTCGAGATCCTTCGGACATTGACGTTACATCGCCTCATGATGCATCTTCTTTCTGATTGTTCTCGAAATCTGAATCGTCAAGTCATCGATCTAAAAATCATATAATACGTACGCATCAACTTTCGCGCGAATTAGCCACGTCATGTATGGTGCCGACGTAACGAAATTTTCTATTTGCATTTTGTCATTTTTCCGAATTATTATTATAGATTCAACGAATGATTCGGTCGCCAAAAAAATTCATCTCACATTTTTCTTATTTGCTCTTTATCTCGAAATATACGAGAGAACAAATCAAGAAACATTAATTACAATTTATTGTCAATTATATTAATAATATATAACACAGATTTTTACAGTGAGGATTTAGCGACTGCGATTTTGCGCAAAAAAGACAGGCCAAATAGGCTTTTGGTTGATGAAGCTATCAACGATGACAACTCTGTTGTTGCTCTATCTCAGGCGAAGATGGACGAGCTGCAGCTGTTCCGAGGTGACACTGTACTGCTCAAAGGCAAAAGGCGCAAAGAGACCGTGTGCATTGTTCTCTCTGATGAAACTTGCCCGAATGAGAAAATTCGCATGAACAGAGTTGTGAGAAACAATCTCCGTGTTCGCCTTAGTGACATTGTGTCAGTTCAGGCCTGTCACGATGTGAAGTATGGCAAACGTATTCATGTCTTGCCCATGGATGATACAGTAGAAGGCCTCACTGGGTAATTAACAATTATTAATTATTCGTTTTAGATGGAAAATTTTGTTTTCCTTTTCTGAAATAACAAAAATTTGCATATAGACAGTTTAAAAAAAATAAGAGTAAAATATTAAAGAAAAAGTTCTCTACTATCAAATAATAATTTAATTTTTTAAATTTTGGTCCACGTTGAACTCAAGGAATCAAATCAAGGAAGTGCATGAAAAAAAAATTTTTTTAGTTACACAATGCTTACAGATTATATAAAAAGACTTTAAAAAAATCGTATTCAAATATTTCACATTGCTAAATATTCTCTTTGGGTCTTATCACATTGTTACCATAACTTTAATTTAGAAATGAAAAAAATAGAACTAAAATTTAAACAATCTTTTTCTATGTATGCAGAAACATTTTTGAGGTATACCTGAAGCCGTATTTCTTGGAGGCTTATCGTCCGATTCACAAAGATGACAACTTCATTGTTCGCGGAGGAATGAGAGCTGTCGAATTCAAAGTAGTAGAAACCGATCCCGGTCCCTACTGTATCGTCGCTCCTGACACAGTGATCCACTGTGAGGGAGACCCGATCAAACGCGAGGTACTCTTGATTTTTCGGTTGAGAATTTTAAAATAGAACATATGAAAAATATTTAATGCATTCGTAGGAAGAGGAAGAAGCTTTGAATGCAGTGGGCTACGACGATATCGGAGGCGTACGCAAGCAGTTAGCGCAAATCAAGGAAATGGTCGAATTGCCGTTGCGACATCCGTCTCTGTTCAAAGCTATCGGTGTGAAACCGCCTCGTGGTATTTTATTGTACGGTCCACCTGGAACAGGAAAGACACTGATAGCTCGTGCAGTCGCTAACGAGACTGGAGCCTTTTTCTTCCTAATTAATGGTATAAAACCCATCATTCTTCATTTTATTTCATCTCTCTTTCACCCTATAGTAACTATTATTTATTAATAATACCATAAACGTACTTTCATTATTCTTATTTACTCATAAATTTCTCTTTCAGGTCCTGAAATTATGAGCAAATTGGCTGGTGAATCCGAGAGTAATTTGCGCAAAGCTTTCGAAGAGGCTGAGAAAAATTCTCCGGCGATTATATTTATTGACGAACTGGATGCCATCGCACCCAAAAGAGAAAAGGTAATATTTTTTTTCTTTAAAAAAAAGTCACCATGAAAAATGCAAGAAAACAACACTAAATATAATTTTTGAAATATATTTTCAGACTCATGGAGAAGTCGAGAGGCGTATCGTATCGCAGTTGTTGACTCTTATGGATGGTATGAAGCAGAGCTCCCACGTAATCGTAATGGCAGCAACAAATCGTCCCAACAGCATTGACGGTGCTCTTCGTCGTTTCGGTAGATTCGATCGCGAGATAGACATCGGTATACCTGATGCGACTGGGCGTTTAGAAATTTTACGCATTCATACGAAAAATATGAAACTTGCCGATGACGTCGAGCTGGAAGCTGTAAGAGATTTTTTCTTGATTGCATTCATGGCAGCGAGATTTGAAGAAATTTAACCGATCGTGAAAAAATATCGTACCACTATTATGAATAAAATAATATTAACAGATCGCTGCTGAGAGTCATGGTCACGTCGGAGCCGATTTGGCTTCACTCTGCTCGGAGGCTGCACTTCAGCAAATTCGTGAGAAAATGGATCTTATCGATTTGGAGGACGATCAAATCGACGCCGAAGTTTTGGCTACACTTGCCGTAACGATGGACAATTTCAAGGTTGTTTATCTGCCTTTTTTATATGTATATACGAATCTTATTTTGAACAATAAAATAATGAAACCGTAATTTTAATTCCAGTACGCTATGGCTAAGAGCAGTCCCAGCGCTCTTCGCGAGACGATTGTCGAAGTTCCAACCGTTACATGGGAGGACGTTGGAGGTCTTCACAACGTTAAGAAAGAACTGCAAGAATTGGTCCAGGTACGTTTTAATTGATATCAAGTACACATAAATTCTTCTACATTAAAAAAAATCATTTCAATATTAATAACGATCACATTTATACTTGGACAGTATCCAGTCGAGCATCCAGACAAGTTTTTGAAATTCGGCATGCAACCGTCGAGAGGAGTTCTTTTCTACGGACCTCCTGGTTGCGGTAAAACGTTGCTGGCTAAAGCTATTGCCAACGAGTGCCAGGCCAATTTCATTTCCGTCAAAGGACCCGAACTTTTGACCATGTGGTTCGGTGAATCCGAAGCTAACGTTCGCGACGTATTCGATAAGGTACGTTTTAATCAACTAACAAGTTTCATGAATAATGGTACAGAGGAGAAAAGGAAATCGAAATTAAAAATATGAATATACCTAAGAACAAATATTTTGTAATATTCAGGCAAGATCGGCTGCTCCTTGTGTCCTGTTCTTCGACGAGCTGGACTCGATTGCCAAGTCGCGTGGAGGCTCCGTCGGCGATGGTGGTGGATCCGCCGATCGCGTGATCAATCAAATTCTCACTGAAATGGACGGTATGGGAGCCAAGAAGAACGTATTTATAATCGGAGCAACGAATCGTCCTGATATCATCGATCCTGCCATTCTACGACCCGGTCGTCTCGATCAATTGATCTACATCCCGTTACCAGATGAGAAATCACGAGAAGCAATCTTCAGAGCGAATCTACGGAAATCTCCCGTCGCAAAGGTGCGTTTTGAAATGATTAAAATTTCCTTCATCATGGTTTATCTTTTTTTTTTTTTTATAATTGCAGGATGTAGATCTGAACTACATTGCTAAAGTGACTCACGGCTTCTCTGGTGCCGATTTGACGGAGATCTGTCAACGCGCATGCAAGCTCGCTATCAGACAATGCATCGAGAGCGAAATTCGCCGGGAGAAAGAACGAATGGCCAATCCTTCAGTTTCGATGGACGTAAGTAGTATTTTCGTTCTCTTCCATATAATTATGGAAAATTAAATTAAAGAATACCGTAAAAATTCGAAATAATTGTTAAAAATATTCTCCCAAAGATGGACGAGGACGATCCGGTACCCGAAATAACACGCGCTCATTTTGAAGAGGCGATGAGGTTCGCGCGCCGTTCGGTGTCTGACAACGACATCAGAAAATATGAAATGTTCGCCCAGACATTGCAACAGTCTCGAGGATTCGGAACGAACTTTAGGTAAATTTACGTACAAAATTCTTAAAATTGATAAGATTCGAAAACGTTTATCATTTTGAGAAAAATTGTCATGAAACTTTCTTTTTAGATTTCCTCAAAACGCAGCGGGTGGCCCACAAGATACAACGCAGGGCGACCAAGCGTTCCAGGACGACGGTGATGACGATCTCTATAGTTAAGTTTTCGTTTCTTCTATTGTGAGCCCAATCAGCAGTGAGCATACGACAAAAGGGCCTTTATACGTTCTTCTTCGTTCGAGTAACGATTTTTACAAAACAAAAAAAAACGTGATTTTTTGATTAATCGATTGAGTGAAACTAAATAATTTGAACGAAATACACTCCAATCACACCTACACATACATATAGCAAACAAAACAAGAAAAAATTACATAAAATAAATTCGATTGAACAAATTGTCCGAAAAATTTTTTATATCGGGTACGTGAAATTCGCACAAGCTCTTCGAAGATGTAGCTAAGCGTGTCGACGCATATTGAAAAATAAAGGAAAAGCTCGCTGCGAAGTTGCAAACTGTTTAAAAAAATATATACTGAGGAATTCACGATTCTCAGGTCACTCGTCTTCATATCGCAACCACTGAAGTATTGGAATTTTAATCTGATCGATCCCGTAAGTGTTCAAATCAATGGGATTGAAATCAGACTCCTCGTAACTGTAAAAATAAAATTGTCTTTGTGCAGGGTTAATACTTTTGATGGTATAGAGCGAAAAACAACGTTCCTCGTCACAATCATTTTGTACCATTGAAAAAATGATCACGCTCGTTCCATTCGATTTATAAAATTGCCGTATGATCTCTCATTACGCAAAAAGCCCGCAAAAAATCTATCGTATTTTTTTTCTAACTGTGAACATCGAGAAGAAAAAATAATTCAGAGACCAAACGTATCGCTCCATTTTCTATAATACAAATTTATGACTAAGCGGAAGATCAAGCTCAGCGGTAGTGGTATTTCTTTTTTTTTTCCTTGTATAATCTGTATTGAAACTGACGCTCGCAGAAAATGATTTTTCTTCGTGCGATAAGGAGGAGCGTCCTTCTCGAAGATTCATAATTCTAGGTAGGGGAAATGATGAAAAAGAGAGTGAGATTAAAAACATTTTCAAAAGTGATGCGACTTTCGCAATTGTTATCACTACCGTTTGTCGAGATAAAATTAACTTTTATTCGGGCGAAAACAAACTCAGCTCACGTCGATATCCCGCAGTTATTCTTTCATTTTTTGTTTTTTTGATTTTCACACTTACCCATTATCTTTGGGTTTCCTTCATTTTTATACACTCAGCGCGAGTACTGCGAGGATAAAATCGCTTTGCCTGTAGAGGACCGTCCGTTATATAGTGAGGACGGTACCGATGTGAAATGGCGCGTCGATTGACAAAGAGGAGGAGAAATGACAACGGCGATGTAAAACTGAATAAAAAGTGATTATGAAAGAAATAAAGATCCTGCTTTCCTTTTTTCAGATTTCTCTTGTATTTTTTCTTTTTTTGTTTTATACATTAGTATGTTGTCGTGAATCGATCGGACACTATCAATATATACATACATATATATATCTAAATACGTATATATTTATGTATATATGTATATATATATACGCACATTTTATATATAAATATATATCCGCAATAACGTCAATGCACAAGCATTTCGTGGTGTATTTACAATGGATGATTAATATTATTTTTTCCTTATTAATATTAAATTTTTTTTTTCATTCTCATTAGCGCTGCCATCTTTTCGTTTCTTATTTACTTCTTTTCTTTCAGTAATTTCGTTTTTATAAAAGTAAAACTATTCGCTAAACAAGACGAGTTAGTATAAAACTGTCGATGGACAATTAACAGATCTATCGACTGGTGGGCCTCTGGTTTGTATCTTTCCAGTTTCGTCGAAATTCATTTCCATCGCTCTTTTTTTCACACATCGAGGGAAAAGTGAATTTTTTTTCTACCCCTTCCTTAATCATCTCTACAATAATCGTAGTTTCAATTGTTTTCACAGCAGTCACGCAAAAATAAATATGACAGGAAAATATATTTTCAAACACGAAAAATTATGCGAGTTCGACAATCGTCGGAGCTTTCGTCATCGTCTCGATAACATTCGATTCTCTTAGCGGTTCTGACTTTTATTTTTTATAAAAACGGTAGGTCTATTCTCGGTTGAGGGTAATCTCGAAACTTAACAGTAATGCCTATTAAACTGGCATTTAAATAAATTTCGAACAGCCAATTTTCAGCGAGATCGCAGTCGCCTCTTTCCTCGTTCGAGGTTTCGACCACATCGGTAATTCGGCTATTGACGAGTGGAGGAAAAAGAAAACGATTCAAGTAATATAATAATTAAAAAACGCAATTGAACTATCGTTGAGACAATGTACAAGTTATAAATAATTCGCAAGCGTGGTAAATGCGCCGAAAGAAAAATCATAATCGCGTTACCGACATTTGCAGGTTTCCCGCGTGTCCCGCCGAGAATGTTAACGGGATCGCGAGAACGATAAAAGAACAAAATTGATCTAACGTTAAATAAAGGAAAGGAAAAATGTTACGAGTGTTTTTTTTGTTATTTCATTCATAGTGTATAAATGTTTTTTTTGCTATAACCCAGCACGACGTACGTACATTTTTTTTTCTCGCAAGCGAGCTCACGTACGCCTGCGAATTGCGTGAGGAAGAAAAAGAGACCCGAAACGTACATGTGCAAGGAGGCGAGATATTTTCTTCCTCGTCGATTCTCGATGAGAAACGTCGCAATATCCGAAGTTTACGTACAATATAGAGTCGCGCGAGAATTTTTTTTTCTCGCATCTCGTCGCACGGATACATCCTTGAGCCTTTCGATTTACACTCATCGAACGGACAGCTCTGACTTTGCCATTCCGAGTATCTTTATGCCAAATAAAAAAAAAAAGAAAACGGACAAAAAATGTCTGAAAATTTTTTTTTGCTTTCATTCGCGATTTGTATTCATTGTTGATATGCTTTTTAATCTTCGGTGAGTTCAATCGGTCCTCTGGTTCACCGGTGGAAATTCCGTGTCGTCGTTCAGTCGAAATGTCCCTTCTCCTTTCGGTGGACTCTCCGTGGCTGCGATCATTTCGTGATATTTTTCTGACTCTGAAAACAGTCGCATGATTATTTTGAATTTTCCTCATTTTTTTTCTTTTATTAATATTATTATTTTTATTAAACATCGATGATTCGAAACGGTCGTTCATGTCCCAGTGATTTCATGTTTTTCATTTCCTCTCTTGGACATTGTGCACGAGCCGAGCCGTTCGATTATGAGGGTGCTCTACATTTTTAATCAAATTTGTCCCATCCTATGAATCCAGTTTAGAACTTATTTGGCATTTCCCAATGATCTTTGTTAGTGATTTTTTTTTCAATTCGATAAAAAATGCTTTATTTATTTTTTTCATCGTATGACAGAGACCTAGTGAGATGAGTTTTTTTACAGTGATAATCGATGATGCAGTTCCTTATTTATATTTATTGAAGCGAATTAGACGAGCGAGGCGATATTAAAATATTAAAAATTCGATCCAAGCCTCGAAAGAAAATTCTCGTGAAATCAAGATTAAACATTTTTTTTTTTCGAGATTCAGATCTTTTAGTGCGAGGAGTGAATTTTCAATAGAAGCTGCATACTAGGGACGAATGACGACGAAATTTCATACAAAAATTATTTGAGGCATGAAGAGTCGGCTAAATTTGGAATAAATATATTTAATTCATTTTGATAAAATTCTTCGTGAATCGACCACCAAATCGCGATTTGAATTCGTATTTCGCAAAACAATGAAAAACCCGAATGAAGGGTATCATCGTTGGAAAAATGCGAGGGACAATGAAGAATGAAAAATGCGAGGGACAATGAAGAATAAAATAAAGAAAATAAAAAAATAGATTATAAATAGAAGAAAAGTAACACGTAATTTAATAATATATTTTTCTCGCCGCCGGGCCGAAAGCGAGGACTTCGTCCCGCGTAGCGGGAAAGTTGTCGCCTTTCGGCTCCGTCGATGAGAAAAATCGTATACACTCCTCGGGAAGTAAAAAAGGAAGCCTCAGATCACATGTAATTGACAATTACATGTGATCTGAGACCTTCCTTATTTTACTTCCCTCGGTGTGTAATATACTATATTATTTAATTATTATTTGTATAATATTTCTTTATATTTATATAAAAAACTAATATATAAATATAAAAAATATACAATAATAATAAAATAATAAAAATATAATCATAA